>JAMZAV010013854.1:0-15968 GCA_024449915.1 Sweltsa coloradensis | reverse complement strand
CCCCCCCTCACCTTCCCTCCCTTCGTCTCGATTAGCCAAGTTGCATAAATATGAGACGTTAAGCAATATCCAATCCAAAAAACCAAGAAATAAACACGAACACCTTTGTCTTAAAATTTATAAAAACACGCAGTTACTGTTCGCACTATGAATAAACACGTGGGTACTGTTCTCCATGGTTACTTTACTTAGTTCACATAATAACCAACACTCGGAAAGTAAGATTATGAAGAAAAATCGGTCAAAGAATACTTCAAGCAGACAAACACAACTTTACTACCTTGTAGGTAAATTAGATAATAATGTCATACATAAAATGCCAATATTTTAACACTTAGCGCACGCAACAAAATAAAACACAAGTTTTGCGTAAATCAAATGGTCTAAGCACATGCCTGGAAGTATACCTTTTCGGTATCAGGTGACATACTACACTGACATTCGAAACAGTTTTAACACCCCACAATCTTTAGATCGAAATGAAGTAAAGCTATACACATCCTAGCCTGTCAAACCGCGCGTCAACCCTTTTGTTTACCTACTGCGAAGCGACCATTGACCCTAATTGCAAGTGACTAAGGTAGTCAAATATTATCATCTCGCGCTATAGCGTATGCTAGGGACATGCAAGCAGTAACGTTGGTGGCTGCGGACTGTTCTAACATCCATGTCAGGCTGGTCAAATCTTGCTCGGCAAGTATATTATGGGTGGTTAACAGGACACGATAGATCTCATCAACAGGCAAGTTTCTCATACTATAGAGACTAATGTAGCTCTTGATAACATCCACACTCACATGGCTCTCGATGGAAACTTTGGGTACATGATTAACCAGCTGCTGAATACGTTTAGACAACCAAGTATCCGTCACGTTTCCCTGTTTGCATAGGACAGTCACACATATGAACGCAGTTGCCAGGGCATCAATACGTGAATCCTCCATATTATGCCGGGCAACAAACTCAAATATGCCCATGATGATATCGTTATTGTATGTCAGGATAGTAGCTCGCCCGGATTCGGGATATCCCTGTCAGCCGGTGTAGCTACCAGTTGCCAGATGAATTGCCGCATGGCATTGGGTTGAAAAAACTCTAGAGGGATCAAATGCATGAGGTTCTCCCAAGCTCGATAAAGTCTTAAACATACCATATCATCATCACCATAGAAGGCAACAACACCTGAGTTCTGCATGGTATGAGTTAACAGAGAATTGACCACTCCTATATCTGCTACAGCTTTTATGATTGCTTGCCTCAGTAAATTAGGGTTCCTGGCAAGATGCCATCTCACTGAACAAGCAATGTCTTCTCGAGCTGATAATTGGGCGTTATCATCAAACTCCATACAAGACCATTGGGCAGTCAATTCTCCTGCCATCTTTGCGGTAATTCTGGACTCGATCACCTTGTCGTGTGTTTAACCCCCATTCAACTGACAGCACACGAGCTAAGTAACCCAACGTACTCCATCGGAGCCAAGGTACTATTGCTCCATGGGTCTTTGTCCATCCCATAGCTGTTGGGATCAAGGGCTCAACACCAAATGATGATGGAGCAGTTACATCTCTCAAGTTAGCAAGAAACATAGGAGCACGTGGTGTAATGCGCATTGCACGCATTCTCGCCTGGAGACTATTCATTATCTAGCGGGTAGTAACGAACACAAACAAATGATCACGTAAGATTGGAAGAAAAATGGAAGACTAATATTTAAAATTTAGTTTTGATGATGTTGAGAAGAGTTCACAGTCTCAGCAGATACACTCATACCTTGGCTTTCCTTGGCCTATGTTTGGACTGACCATTGGCCAAGATCATGAGTGTTCATAAACATTGTTCTACAAACACTTGCGCTCATCGCCGAGATGACGAAAATAGTAATAGGAACTCTTCCTTCTCGATTCATCTCTAGACCCCGTTTTCTTTTTAGTTTCCTGGTAGTCCACATGAGAAGTAACAAAGGTTTTGCATTGATACCAGTTCATCTGGTGTTACCGACCTTACTTCGGCCAACAGCAATGCCTGGCTGGCTCAGTGGAGGAGGGGTGGTCCGGTAAGCCGGCAGGCTGCGACTCGAGGCTAAGGGAAGGTACTCCCCAAGATCTAGGGATGAGGTGTCAATGCCGGGGAAAATGGGGGCCACTTAATTTTGGGTTAGGGTTAAAATTAAGAAAACACCCTTGCTAAATTAATAAAATAGTCATAAATGGATAGTTAATATATTGATAAATATATAACAACTTTAACAAATAATGAAATTACATAACCACTGGCAAGACTGTCCTCTGTCCAGCTAACTGTACTGTGGGACCCAAAACTGTGTGCGGGGTCACCGTACTGTTTATGTACCCTTGCATAACACAATGAGTGGTAGCAGATAGTAACCAATTAAACATAGATAAATATAATAATAATAAATAATGAAATAAAATAAACACTGGCAAGTCTGTCCACTATCTAGCTATCTGTACTGGGGGACACAAACTGTGTGCAGGGTCACCGTTCTGTTTATGTATTCTTGCACAACACAATGAGCGGTAGCAGATAGTAACCAATTAAATATAGATAAATATAATAATAATAAATAATGAAATTTAATAAACACTGGCAAGTCTGTCCCCTGCCTAGCTAACGGTACTGTGGGACACAAACTGGGTGCAGGGTCACTGTACTGATTATGTACCCTTGCATAACATAATGAGTGGTAGCAGAAAGTAACCAATTAAATATAGATAAATATAATAACATTATAAATAATGAAATTAAGTGATCACTGGCAAGACTGTCCACTGTCTAGCTAACTGTACTGTCCGTGCATAGTTGCGTGCTGTGTCACCGTACTGTTTATGTACTGGTACCCTTGCATAACACAATGATTGGTAGCAGCTAAGAACCAATTTAAATATACACAAGCAAATGAAGCTAGCACTGACACGATGGTTTAATGCCTAGCTAGCCGGACTGTTTATGTACACTTGTACCACCACCTGGTACTTAACATAACTCTATCAGAGGGTTTATTATAATAATGAATACAACATAACATATGACTATATAGGTGATCGATCCCTGGAAAAACGCAGAGACGTGGAGGTCAAATACTATAGTCGATTCCCGAAGGGAGGTTACCGCGAAATTACCACCTTGTAATTTTGAAACGGTTATCGACCTCCAGGCCTCCACATAACAATAGGTAATTAACTTAAATTTACTACTTATCGTAATTGTATCGATGTCCTCCCGAGAAATGGTTTGACAGGGTAGGAGCTGAGGGGGCGGGGCAGAGCGATGGGAAGCAGGAAGGATGTGCCTCGACGTCAAGCCCCCGAACCTTGAGTCCTGGTCCCTCAGGTACTCCCGATCGGCGAGATGCAGATCCTGCTTCATTGGCGTCTTGGTGTGCGGAAGCACACCGCAGACACGAGCGCAATGACAGACAGCTGTGCTAGGGCGTCTAATTCCACGATCCTTCGTGGCGTCTAATTGTCCAAAACGAATTGCCTACAATAATGTCCGGCTATTGCCGTATTCCTTAGGTCCCGTGGTTGCTTCCAGGGTTCCCCAAAACTCCCGCAACCTGACCCTCGAATATTCTAGTAGGTCTCGTCGTCGTCTCCAAGAACAGCTCAACACACACGGCCGGGTCGACCGTCCTCTTGTCAGCGATCACTCCACAAATCACCGTCCCGAGCTCCGCGATGCATTCACTGCATCTCTCCCGCCCCTTTTACCCCTCCAATACAACTGATAAGATACTGGTTTCCGTGGCAGGTATAGTTTGTTCCAAAGTGGACGGAATGAAATGAACGTTAAACTTTTTTTTTTTTTTAAAAAAAAAACAGTATCAACTCCAGTGTAAAACACCTTTATATCTCGAGGGAGGTTGATTTGTTAACCAGCATTCTGTGGAGCTGGAGCAGGTTCTGCACCTGTAATGTTGGTATACCAAGCAATATATGCTGCAGGTACTATTGGACGACCCAGGTAAACTCCTGGTAATGGATCTGCAGCAAGGGGTTCCATGGGACGTTGAACCATGATTTGATTTCCAGGGTTCTGCATAGCCTGGGTGTCATTAACAATGGGTGCATAAGTTGTCTGATCTTCTGTCCTTCCGAGAACACGCATGGCTGCGATGACATCAGCTGAGACCTCTCTGTATCTCGACGGGATTGTGAAAACTGTGTTCGCCAATGAAATTACAGGGAACTTCTTTTGGGATCCAGCACTGTCTACATCACACAAGAGGACTCGGAGTGCTTTAGCTCGAGCACTCAAATTTTGTAAAGACATTTTCTCTGCTGCCGCTAAAGATATGCGATAAGCATGATAGGGCATATTCCTGAATTTAGCAGGCCATGCGGCACGGGCAGTCTTGACTGATGCCTTTAGTGCAGCTTTGGTTAAACCAATTGCCTGATCAGCTGTCATCACACCAGCAACGTTCTCATCCATCATTTCCAAGACTTTGGCACCATCTAGTACTTGTGTTGCTGTGCCATTGACCGCGATGGATTTTGTTGGCGCGTAAATCTGCCCATCAGCAGACACTGGTAATTTATGCATTTCATCACTGGCAGGTTCAACATAGCAATAGTCGTCATCAGCAATGATCTTGCCACCTATGTTAGCTTTCAGTATTTCGGTTATGCTCATTTCGTGTCCCGTTGCGATAGTAGCACGATCAGCAACCTGATTTACCATTGTATTCAATTGCTTAATGGATAGCTTTGTCATGCCGCTTAGGGAGTTCATATACTTGGCAAATTCTTTTGCCGCATCTACTTTTTTCCGCAGTTCCACACCAATGTATGCCCAATCAGCATATTGACGGACAGGAATTGGTGGAGCTGTAATGCAACAAAAAGGATCTCGAACAATTTGGCAGCAGAGATCGACCAAGGAGGGGAGTTCAGCGGCAAGTGTTCCATTGGTTAGGAGAATATCAAGATTGATGTTTTCATCTCGCGCTATAGCGTATGCTAGGGACATGCAAGCAGTAACGTTGGTGGTTTTCGTATGCCGGTACGAAAAGAGTATTTGTACCGGCAATTGCATAAAATAGTAGAACGCAAGATAATAAAGATAAACATTTCAAACTTCTTCATGCCCTTGCCACATGTAAGTGTAAGCTATGTTAAAAAAATCAGCTGTCCAGATCGTATCCTTTTTGCTAAATTGTTTCGCAAAAATGATTTACAAAAGTCGTAAGTATGGGAGTATGAGTCGACAAAAAAATTGAAAATTTTTTCTTGGTCTTTTCAAAAGACTATTACTTATGTTCTTTCTCCAAAACTACTTTTTAATACATATTCTGGAAAATGTATTTTCGTCTAGTTGCAACCTTAAAAGGTTTTGTTCTAACAGTAAACGTAGCCTTTAACCTAAAAATAAGTAACCAGATAATCAGCTGATGGGAGGTTAACTCTTTATGTATCCCATCCCTTTCAGCATGCTTTGTCAATCAGACATACGCAGATGTTGAAGCTGAAGGTCAAAATATTACCGAGTGTTCAATCGAAAACAAGTTGAACCAAGTGCGGACGATGCATGCTTCGTCGGCCGTATAGAAACTCATTCGATAATCGAGATTGGTCAGCGCATAATATTATTTAACATTTTAAAATAGCAATGGAAAGTACAAATGTTTCTATGTTGCTCAAATATAATACAAATGCGAATCCTTAGTGAACTGTTTGGCAACAAAATCTGTAGGCCCACTATATTCTGGTCATGTCAGTATCATTTCATCATACATTAAGAAACAGAAATAAAATCAAAATCAAAAGTTTTATGTTTGAACTTACCTTTGGATGAACTCCAAAGTTACTGCACATGACGATGGATAGTCCAGCCCAAATACGAAATAACTTGCAAACAGCATAAGGAATCCATCGAGAATAGAGAGTGGCTGGGCAACAACCTTTTTGTCAATTACCAAGTACACAACCAAATTCTCGGTGTAAATGGATGATCCTGTAAAAAAAAAAAAATTACACACTTTTGCTACAGAAGCCCCAAACCTGAGTTTTAGGCCAAGTCAAACATAGTGATAATTTTAAACAACGACGTATATATGTAGGCCTATGCAATATGCATGCCTATGTCTGTAGGACCTATGCTGTGCACAGGTCACAGGAATTATCCGATTTCATTGATATTTTGAAAAACATCCGGTACCAGATTTGTGGGTGTTATTAACATGTACAGCAAGATCGGGCAGAATGCCAACCTACAAAATAAGTGGTTTTTAATTATTTCAATTAAAAGTTACCAATATAAAAAAATAATTTTTACGCCAAGCTATTCAAGTCATTCAAGTCTTTGCCATTGTTGTTGACAACTGTGAACGTCTCGATTAGCCTAGTTGCATAAATATGAGACGTTAAGCAATATCCAATCAATCAATGATATACTTTCAAAATGTGCCAAAACAGAGTGCCATTCTACAAAAGGCAATCCATCTGTCATGTGACAACTGTTGAAAACCAAACTTAAATAGTTTAAAAGTGTGGGAAGTACGAATTATTTGCAATTTTGTGAAGTTTCGTTCCTATTTACTCCACCGATCGTGTATGTGTGGTTTTCTCAATTTTATTTTAGGCCTATATAGTCAAGAGTCATGAAATACGTACTAATGAGAAATTTAAAAATACCAGTAGTACCATAATCTAATTTAATCAACCTTGTGCCTACTCCCTACCTACTGATAGAGTTCACTGAAATATCGAATTATAGAATGCCTTATCCTGAAACCTCTCCGGAAACCCGGTAGATTTCCGCCCATTAAATATCTACTTACGAGAAAGTGCTTGAAAAAGTAATACGTGAGCAGCTGTTATGCTTTTTTGATAAACAGGGTCTTTTGCACGACCATCAATCTGGATTTAGAAATGGTCATTCTTGCGAGACAGCATTACAATTGGTCATTGATAATAGGATGAAAGATTTGGATGATGGCAAAGTCACTGTTGCTGTCTTTGTAGACATTAAAAGAGCATTTGAAACTATTGATCGACAAATATTACTAAATAAGTTGCACAATTATGGATTAATGGGTAAGGAACTGGAGTGGTTGGAAAACTATTTAACTGATAGGAAGCAAATAACTAAATTCCAAAATAAATTTTCAGGGGAATTATTATGTGAGCATGGTGTCCCTCAGGGCTCCGTGTTGGGGCCATTAATGTTCATTATCTATGTAAATGATATTTAAAGTATTAATGAAGATAAAAAACATTTTTATAAACTTGTTTGCAGACGACTCGCTGTTATCATGTTCAGGGCTAAGTGTTCAAGAGATTTGTGATGCAATGAATAGAATTTTAGTTAAATTATCTGAATGGCTTAAGCTAAATAAATTGAAGTTAAATCTAAGTAAAAGTAAATGAATGTTGCTAACCTCATCAATGAAAAGCAGAGACAAAGTGATGGAGAGTTGTAATGAAAACTTGATTAGTATTGATGGTGAAAATATACATTTTGTTAGTGAAATAAAATATTTGGGTATAATTATTGATCAGTACTTAAAACTAGACAAGCATGTTGAATATTTAGGGAAAAAGTTGGGGAAGAAAATAGGATTTCTAGGGAGAATTGATAATAACCTTTCTGTGAGAACTAGAAAACTAGTTTTTAATGCAATAGTTATGCCACATTTTAACTATTGTAATACATTGTTGTGGGGTATTCCTCTTCAAGATTTAGCTATGTTACAAAAGAAGCAAAATAAAGGAATGCAAATATTACTTAAATGTGACAAATACACTCCAGTGAGAGTCATGTTGGCCAGACTAGATATGTTATCAGTTAATCAACTAATTCATTTTAATGTATTAATATTTGTTCACAAGTTAACCAAAAGTATGTTACCTGGTTATTTTAGTAAGAATATTAAGTATGTGTCAGATTCAGTTAAGTATAATATGAGAAACTGTAATGATATAGAGGTTAGGAGTTGCAATAAAAGTAGGACACAGAACAGTGTTTTCTATAGTGGAGTTAAAGTCTACAATGGGCTTAGTAAAAGTCTCAAGGATGAGGTGTGTTTGCATAAGTTTAAAACCCAATGTAGGGAATATGTACTTAAAGAGATTTGGTAGACTATCTTTGCCTTTATTGTTCATTTTTATCATGTTGTTAGATCTGCCTGCTTGTATATTTTATCTTGTATTGTATCATATAACAATGTACATGTGTATGTAATAGCAGTTGTATTGCTAAATAAATCAGTTACTAACTTACTTACTCTTCATTCGTATCCCACTTCGGGAACGAGCCGAGCTCATCCCCATCAGCGTCCTCGAACTCGGTATCTGCACACGGTGCCTCTCCACGCATCTCCCATGTTGTCAGGGTTAGAAATGACGGAGGGACGATTGGTAGATTGGAAGTATATTGTTGCCGGCAGAGGGAGTGTTGTTTCGGTGACTTTCTTCGCGGGTTGCCCTCTAGGGTCATTGATATGAGTCGTGCGTTGTTGCTGGCGTCTCGATATCCATTGAGATGTCCATTTATGTACAATCCAAGGTGTTGACGGGGGTCCGTCTGGTATGAGGGATAGCATGGCTGGCACTGCTAGTTCTTTTTGCAGTCCAGCCAGAAATACCTTTAATTTGTCTGTCTCCATTTCTTCTCCTCTGCCCTCGGTGATAGGGGATAGCATGGCAGGTACAGTATACTCCTTTTGTAGCTCTGCCAGGAACGTGTCGAAGTTTTTAACCACCCTATCTTCCCTTTTCCCATCAGGGATAGGAGAATTTCTTGTTGGCGTTTGTACAGCCAACTCTTCATACAACTCTTCAAGGGTATTGTCCAAAATCCATCTTGACTGTGTGAAGGTCTGTGCCTTACTGATGTGGGGGAGGATATGTTGTTTTTTTGTAAGGATTCAAGGAAAGATTGTTTTCAAGGAACTTGCAACAACCGTAACAACCGTAACATTCTCGGCATGCTCGGGAGCCACCATGTGCAGTCGCTTAGAACCTTTTTGAGCCAGAACTTGCTGTTGGTTGTGTATTGTGAGGCAACACCCTTTTTCATCCATATTGTAAATGGATTCTGGTTTGTCAAATAAATTAAGTGACTATTAAGTGAAATAAGTGAGAGTTTGTTCAACTCGCAACCTTCTCGTGGTTTGGCCCGTGATTAGGGGAGTTTTTCTCCCCGAAACTAATGGCGAGCTCTGGGTCGTCGTCGGGGAACTTTCCCCTTCCCTTTGACTACCTCCCCGACGGCGACGACAATGACAACACGGACGGAGACGACCACGACGTGGTGGAACCCCTGCCCTCCCCATACGCTTGTGGCTGGTTCTGACCAGCACAGGCCTGTCCACCCCTTGTCCCCCCGCGTCCTGTCAGATTCCTGTCAACGAACCTGTACAGCTTTGAGCACTAAGATCTTATAGTGTCAGTGTGAAAGTTCCACTTTCGATTATTAGTCAAGGTAATACCTAAAAGTTTGATTGATTTGCAGCTGTTGAGTAGTACATTGTTTACGGTGTAATATTCTAATTTAATTGGAAGCGTTGAATTGGGAGAAACAGATATAACTACTTTTGTAAGGCAACTGTACCTATTTACAAGCATTTCTTTTGAAGTGCAGTGCACCATGTTATCCATAATAACAGTGAAATCCCTGAAAATGTGATATTTGTGACAATATACTATAGTGTCATCATGATGAGCCTCATTGCATATCTTGATATATTACTCACAACTCACAATTAATTAATTACACACCTAAAAGCCCATTTGCCTCAGTCATCAACACGATTTGTAAAACGTTAATGCATTTGGCGTTCAGCTTCGATATGACCTCGCCGCCCTGCACCTTTTGACTATTACCTGCACGCTCACAGCAGAGAACCTCGCCTCGCCTCGCAGTCGGTCTGTTGCTCTCGTCCCAGGCAGACGTGTTTTGTCCGCGCTCTTCGCTCTGGTCTCATTGGGTGACCCAATGAGACCACCCAACCCAATTTGGGTCTCCACAGTAAATGGAGTTATTTTCTTTTGCTGCTGTATGTGTTGCTTGTTGTTCAAGTCTTTGCTGTGTCCTCGTTCTCATTCATCATTTTGTTTAATGTTTGTTCATTTCAGGAGGTTGTCCGTCTGTCCTGACTGGAAGGTTTTGTTTTGTCTCTTCATTCTGTGCCTCTTTTCAGGGAAGCGCTCATCATCTCAGTGCTGTGCCCTGTTTGTTCCATCCGTACAACCCGAGGGTTGATGGACCTTCAAATTCAACTCGCAAACTTCTCGTGGTTTGGCCCGTGATTAGGGGAGTTCTTCTCCCTGAAACTAATGGCGAGCTCTGGGTCGTCGTCGGGGAACCCCTTCCCTTTGACTACCTCCCCGACGGCGACGACAATGACAACACGGACAGATGATGACACAAGATGGAGACGACCACGACGTGGAGGAACCCCTGCCCTCCGCATACGCTTGTGGCTGGTTCTTACCAGCACAGGCCTGTCCACCCCTTGTCCCTTCACGTCAACTCTTACGTCCCTCCCTTCGTCTCGATTAGCCAAGTTGCATAAATGTGAGACGTTAAGCAATATTCAGTCAAAACCGAGGGTTGATGCTCAGAAAGTGTGGTGTTGGTTCACTGTGTGGTAAGATACTTAACACACAACAAGGGTGCCTGGTTTTTGTGTCCAAGGCATCTGCATTATTTTCTTCAGCCATTTTCTTTTGTAGGCAATTACATTTTTACATGTATCTATTCTCGGGTAGTACAAGTCATAATTATAATTCGAGTTAAAATATCGATAGTGAAGGGCCTTCAAATTCCAACTCGACACCTTCTCGCGGTTTGGCCCGTGAATAGGGGAGTTTCACTCCCTGAAACTAATGGCGAGCTCTGGGTCGTCGTCGGGGAACCCCTTTCCTTTGACTACCTCCCCGACGGCGACGACAAAGACAACACGGACGGATGATGACAGCAATAGAAAGCAATATCCAATCAATTTAAAATTCACAGTGTAAGCATATAACAAGAAGCTGGCTAACAGTAGGCTAAACATATCCTAGGCCTACATTACTGTATTTTTGCATCCAAAGTGTCTCTTGTCACTAACTTTTTTATATTTTAATGTTCAAAATGTTGCTGATCAGATTTTAGTACAAAGACATACTACAAACTCTTCTTGTGGATGGATAATAATAATAATTATCATACATTACATTAAAATTTCAATTAACAATATTAGCTCTGGGGTAGTTGCTTAGAATGCATTAACTCATGAAGTGCCGTGCAGGCGCGTGAATGACGATCACTGAAAATGGATTATACGTGATGATTAAATGTACCACCAATTCCAGTTCCAACTGCATAAGACAAGCTATACCATACCTTTTATTCGTCCTCCTCTGGTGCTAGTGACATCTTCTAATGTGGAATCTTAGGGCGTTGATCGTCGGTGGCATATACTTAGGATTTATTGTTTTAGAAAATAGATTGCACATTCCCTCACATTTTGATCTGGTAGCTTGTATGTTTTGCAGATAAACTGTTCAGCGATCTCAAGTTTCTATATAGTTAATTCATTCTCACCCAACCCTTCAAGAAGCGAGAAATGTGACAAAAACACTTCCAACGATGATTTCTTTGAATGGTTAAATACGAGAGAGGTGCTACCACAACCAGTGATATAGCATGGAAGGCTAGTAGATTAACAGTATAGAGACAAATGGCAGTGTTTCAGCTACAAGTCAAATGGGCACATAGCATCGTTAATGTTTTGTCCCTGTCATAAGCCAGTCGTAGGTGGCCGATATTTTTTCGAATATGCCAACAAATGCAAAAATATATCTGTATCGTTTGCTATGACTACATCAGTTTCAAATCCAGTATCCAGCGCGTGAAGATTCAAACGCGTGTTACCTTCTTCGTGCCATTTCGTGAGATGATCAACATTCATGTCTTTATTACATCTTACTTCTTCATCGGTAAAGGATCCTGCCACAACTAACAGTTTATCTTGAGAGATATTGCTTAGCCGTTACTCTCCAAGGAAACGCGAAAGGTCGTCTTTATTCTTTGCCAGAGCCATGAAGTCGTCGGATCGTCGACTTCTTCTTCCAATACACGCGCCACTATCTCGTCGTCGGTCATTTCTTCTCACCCCATGTCATCCTCGCTCACATTATAGCGACCTGCAAACTGGTGAAACACGCCCAGGAATGCGCGCGTGCTGGTTACTGACTGTTCGTCGGGCGTCTCTGTTGCTAGTTCGTCCTCCATTTAATCGAACCCAGCACTCATTACCTCGTCTTGTGGCTTTAGGCCTAGGCCACACTTACGTCCGTAAGGCTTAAACAAGACATATCTCAATCTATTTCGCTAAAAAATGTCAGTGGCGCCTGCGCAACACTTTATAGTACAATAATAAATCAAAAGTAAATCGTTTTAAAAGGCTAAGGCCATGGGCTAATATGTTTGAAATAAAATTGAAGTTTGACGTTTCGTCAGTCATTTGTAAATAGCAGCGTCACTGCACATCGATAATCTACTGACCGTATTTAGATTGCAGTGCTTTTATTAGTTTCACATTTGAGCCGCCCTCAGCGCGCAGGACGTTAGATTTCGTTTTGACTTGGGAGTAGGCGGACCTCCCCAACGGGGAAACTTCTTTATCGACTCTGGTTTCCCGTGTATCGGTAGTTAGGTCTTACTCTTGGCAGTACTGTGTGTGTAACGTGTGTCAGTTGTAAATTGCTTCGACATATTGCTAAGAATGTTTTAACCCCCAAATATAAAAGATTGATTATCGAGCAGTTGAAAAATGAACATCCATTTGCAATTTCAACTGATGCAGCAAATAAGTAAGGTGAATGTTAAAAGATTTACTTTAAAAATTCGTTATTTCAACAAAGAAGACGGTATACGTACGAAACTTCTTTGCTTTTTTGCTTTGGACGGTTAAACTCCCGAACAAATTGCAGCAGCGTTAATGTCACCTCCGTTAATTACTACCTCCTAAAAGACTGAGGAACGCGACGTGGAATAATATTAAAGAACAATTAGAAATTATTTAAATATGTATAAAACTTTGTTTTTGCTAACACAAAACAACACATTTTCTAAAATAAAGGCACTTAAAATTTCCTTATCCTCTTGTTTAGCTCCATTTTATTTTTCAGGAGTTGGTTAAGCCCCAAGAGGGCCTGCATGTCTATACAGGGCAATCCACACAGCGATTCTGTCATTGTGGATGTTGCAATAGTTGTTTCAGGTGCCTAACCCCAATTCTTGACTACCGACTGCAAAAGCATCGTATTGTGAAGTACCTGCGATTTCATCTCAGCCAGGAGACCAAGAATTTTTTCATTTACCGCTGTAACAAACATACTTTATGGTTCTCACTCCATCAAGCAACTAATATAATAACTATACAAGCATAACTTCATGTAGGCCTAGACAATTTCCTAGTCTTACCTGTGGTAGCCACACAATTAACACAATGCTGCTGTGGTTGTGGGGTGGGTATTGGGGTCTGGGTAATGGAACCATTTGATTGAATTGATGAAGTTGAAAAAAGTAGGTAGATGTACATATTGAAGAAACTGTAGAGGTAGGAAGGTAGGGAGCTTTTGGCAAGGAAGGAAAACAATTGAGGTCTAGGCCAATGTGCAATGAAGCATGTAAAAAAGCCATGTGCCATATTTTTCAATGGATAGGCGGAAAGGTCTCTTTGCTGGGACTATCTCCAGTGTTACTTTTGTGCAATTAGTGGTTGGGCGTCCTATATGCCCACTCTGTAAAATAAATAACATGGATGTTGATCATGACATACTAAATAAATAATTTTATTGATTGGTAAAAAGTGCACTAATGGACCTTGTGGCAATGATCTAAAGATAGGCCAACATATGCAGGAAATGAATTCAACTCTGCATGTTTGAAACAAGAAAAACCAGTTAAGAAAAGAAAACAGTTCAGAAAACCCATGTCTAATTTAGAATCAGGCATAACAAACACTGGGTCAATCTAGAAATTTAAAAAAAATTGCTTGACACCTTACCTGGATACAGGGCTACTACTGGTACCAGGACCACCATCCTTCTTTGAGTCGCAGGTTAACGGAGCTTTGTAGGACATCCTTACAATCTAAAATAGTGTACACGTACCATACACTACAGGGCCTAATATGCAGAGAGCTGACTGCAAAAGAGAAACAATAAATTAGGAACATACGGTACATCTAGTCGTTGACCCAAAACCAAAATGATGACCTGGCGAATAGTAACAGGAATAGCACAGGCCTACTAAAAATTAAAAAAACGACCTAACGTTTTTTCCAAAGTTAAGGGTGGCAGTGAACAGTGGGGGTGAAATATCGCTTGCCTCCCGGCGGATTAACTCTGCGCTCCTGTCCATCTGGGAGGACTTGGACTTGTTCACCTTCCGTCCAAGGTGGCCATGTTCCGGGTGTTGTTTGCTCACCAATTTTTGACCAACTTGGACGACCATCCTTGTCACGCCATGACCCGCCACTTCCTCGGAAAGTACTGACGTCTGGGTCTTGGGTGGCAAGTCTTGTTTCACCCCCTTATCGGTGGGCCTGCAGCCCGGAGCACGTCCGAGTTCCTCCGCACGGTTCTGGTTGCTTGGTTCTCCCTGCAACCAAAGCCAAGAAACTTCCCCTCTACTGTCTGGGGCCTGCGTGACATCCCTCTCACGCTGACCTCACTGATCCCTACAGCGACCACCCCGTTTATTCCATCCTGGTCTTCACTGGGATGTAGGACGTTCGGTGACCTACTCGTCGGTGATGAGTGGGTAGAGGTGGAAACACTAGAGGGCTTCGACGATCTGCCTCGTCGTACACGCGAAGCCCTGAGGATCAACGGGAACAGGATCCGGGCTTTTTGTGACCTCCGCTTTCGTGGGGTCAAGGAGATTCCGGGTCCTGAACCCTGGCCACCATCGCTCTTCTACCGTCGCCCACTCTCTGGCATGTGGGTCCCTCTAATTCCCGTGACCAACAGGCGGACCATCCTGCTTGACATCATGGTTAAGGGGCTCGGCATAGACGGTTCCGCAGAGGGTCAATGGTCCAATGACCGCATCAACTGGAAAGGCCTAGCCCGCCCGCCATCCTTGGGACTAGATTCCGAGGTGGTGTGGCGCTTCAACAAGAACCGTCTGGCCGACCCCATTTTCCTATTTCATGCGGGTTTGGTCGCCTCCCGCCTGTGCCCTTGGTGCCTGGTGGAGGGGTCGGCGTGGCACATGGTGGTGTTCTGTCGGCAGGCCCTACCCATGTGGTGATTGGCCGACTCCCTCATAAGAAGCATTCTGGGACGCCCTAGGTTGTCTCTCCAAGATTTGTATGTCAGGTTCTGGCCCGACAACACCTCCACTATCGGTCAAATCGATCTGGCCAACTTTGTTCTCGTGTTGGCCAAGAGCACAATCTACAGGCTACTAGTCTGCTTCTTCAAGGACGGCAGGGCGCCGTCTCCCTACGAAGTGGTCCTCAAAGCCCGTCTGAAGTCCCGACTCCTCAAGGAGTATGCTTGGCACCTTGGGCGAGGGACGATGGATGGCTTTGAGGCAAAGTGGTGTGATAGAGAGGCGCTCTGCTCCGTCCTTGATGGGGAGCTCCTCTTCTGTCGGGCACTGGCCCTGTAAAGACCATCTGTTTTCCTTTAGTGACCGATAGGTAGAGCTATGAAAAAATAGCTTTTATATTCTGAATATTTAGCATTACTTTTACAAAAATTAGCATTTTGTAGCATTAATTTTCTTCTTTCCACCAAAACCCCAATGTGGGGAGTTTCTTGTATTTATTTTTAATGGGGAATGATTCAAATTATACTTATAGGAACATTTCAATTCAATGTAGTCACTTTAAACGTTAGAATACAATGCTAAACCAATTCTCAATTGGTATATGTAAACCTTATTTTCAGTAAATTTAGCATTTGTAGCGTTTTGTTTAAAAAAAAAAAAATTAT
>JAMZAV010013853.1:0-11535 GCA_024449915.1 Sweltsa coloradensis | reverse complement strand
TGTTGAAGCACGTTCAATAGTTATGCCATAATATTTCGTTCAGTAACGTCTACTGACGGGGTTTTGATATAATGTATTCGACTAATAAACAGAAACGACCAGTGGGGCCGAAAAACGTAAAGTTAAAAAGTTTCTAACTCACTAAAATTAATTTGTTTTTTGTTTCCTCGAGTACATAATCACTTGTTTGAGAAAGGGTTAATTCTCAATCTAGTATTGCAAGAAATATTGGGGGAACCATTTGATATTGGGGGAACGAGTGATATGTGGTGACTGATTTGGTTGGTGAGTGGTCTTTTCAGTTTTTAATGTTTTTGTTGTTCTTTGTTTACAAATAATAGGCCGTATTACCGTGATAAATGGGCCAGAAGGGGTGCTTTTCTGCATTATTATGAAACATGGGTTTTTTTTATGTTTATTACGAATAAGAAAACGAATTTAAAAAATAAAGGAAAATGCAATGTCAAAGGGTTATCCACGCTTGGTCCTAAAATGCTTATTTATTATATCAGTACAAGTCGCACTCATATTGAAGGATATTTTTTTGCAGGGGGAGGGGCCCAAGATCAGTAAAATATACTAGGAAAACGCTCAGTTGGACGCTTTGTTGCGCGAGCACCGGCACGTGCAACACGACCCGAGTACGACATTTCCCATAATGTAACATACCATTAAGTCTTTAAGGTCTTGACCGATTTAGCTGAAATTTGTAAAATAGGAAAAAATGGATAAATCCACCGCCACTAGAGGACCTTGACATCATTTCTTTGGGAAAACTATTTTAACTCTTGATTACTTCTAGGTGGCAGTACATAGTGACCAGAATTCTTGTGCGACTTTTCGTTGCCATGGTAACGTTACTTTTGTTAAATGTAAAATTTTTATCTACACTACTTATCGGATCAAAATAAAATTAACATATTTGTGACCGGACGAAAATTCTAATGATTTGGCTATCTCAGATTTTGTCGCCGTTTAGTTTGAAAAAAAACTTTCGATTAACTTTAATGTAACTTTTTAACTTTTTGAACGATTTTGCCACAAAACTATACAGCAACCCGCCTAGGTGGTATGTACATGTGTGAAAAATTTCAGGTCGATCAGAGAAACGGTGCGACCTGTATCGAAGCAGTAACAGAAAAAAAAAAAACAGACATTCGAGCCATAAGAGTCAAGTTTGGGGACGCTCGCTTCGCTCGCTCAATAAGTACCGCTTATATATTTACCGATCTTGGGAGGGGCCCATTTTATTTTTTTACACCGGGGCCCTTCATCAACTTGCTACGCCACTGTTTGGTGTATTTGGATTAAGGACGAATCAACCGTTAGGTCATAATGCGCAACTGCGCAAAGGTCCATGCTGGTCAGAACTTCCACGGGCAAAGGGGAGGATTCTCCCGGTCGTGGTCGTCATCGTTTTTGTCATCATTCATGTAGTCATGGTCGTCGTCGTCGTCGGGAATTTCGTCAAGGGAAGGGTGAAAAATCCCAACGACGACCGCCAGAGCTTGCCTCTAGTTTCGGAGAATTTACTTCCCTTCTTACTACAGCTGATGTTTGCGAGATGGACTTTTCCTCTTTCCTCGCATTTTACGATTAGCTGAGCCATGCTCTGGGTCAATTCTCCCCGGGATGTCAGAAGCTAAGTTCAGTAGGTGTTATAAAAAAGTGGTTTGATTCCGTCATTTGACTTACCTCCTTCCGTTTCGTGCCAGACGATTCCCTCCAGGGTAACGCTGGTTCCCGGCTCGCAGGGACCCAGACAGTCAGGCTCCGTGATGGTCCCTACGCTCGTTCCCACGCACACGTCAGTGACGTCCTGGAAAACAAGAGGGACGAGGTTAGTTTCAAAACTGACGGTTTGATGCGCATTCAATTGGATTGGATTATTTGGATTAAGGACGCGTCAACCGTTAGGTCCTAATGCACCACTCTAGCCTAAGGGGGGGGGGGGGGGGGGGGGGGCCCATGCTGGTCAGAACCAGCCACGGGTAAGGGGAGGAAGGGGGGTTTCACACGTCGCGGTCGTCATCGTCTTTGTCATTGTTCGTTTGTGTCATTGTCATCGTCGCCGGGGGGTCGTCAAGGGAAGGGGGCAAGATCCCCGACGACGATTGCCAGAGCTCGCCTCTAGTTTCGGGGAGTAAGATACTCCGCTCTTTCTAGCTGATGTTTGCGAGGTGGACTTTTTCTCTTGAATCGCCTTTAACGATTAGCAGAGCCATGCTCTGGGCCAATTCTACCCGGGCCCAGACGGGTCTGTTTGGTCAGAGCTCTTGTGGTGTTGTTGGTACAACTACATCTGACTGCTGACTCTAGTCCACGTGGTGAGACACGTGACCAGTGTCCGGTCCTCGGCAACGTCACGGTAGGATGCGAGGGGTGCAACCGATTATCACAGAGCTAATCGTCGTCGTGTCGTCGTGTCGTTGTGCGTGAGGGGTCACGGGGCACAGTGCGTGACGCGGGGCACACATGATAGGTCTAGTGCGTGCGTGCGTGGCGGAGGCGTACCATACGAGGGTGGCCGTGACCGTGAGGGTGTCGTCGATGTGTTCGGTGCTCCCATACGTTCGTAAATCTTATTCAGATATGCAGGTATTTTAAGTAATATCCCAATTTTACCATTCATCAATACCTTTTAAAGCGCCCTAAAACTGCTACTATAAGAAATTAGAAAATGAGATGTTGTAAAACAAGTTATTTTCTGGGTACAAATAAAGACAACGAGTCTTTTTCTGGTGGATGAGCCCCTTAGACCATATATACCCTTATGGTCTAAGATGAGCCTCCTTCTCTCGGCCTCTGTAACAAGTTGCACAGTTCTCATCTAAGATGAGCCTCCTTCAGAGAGAGAGTGTAACAAGTTGCACAGTTCTCATCTTGAAGAGAGTGGCATGAGAGAGAGGAGGCTACCGCGTCTGGATTCAATTCACCAGGGTCCAGAGGGAAGAGAGCTGAGGGGGGTGGGGAGGCTTTAGATCTGACGACAACGTGGATGTGTTGAGCTATACATGCCGTAGTGTTGACAAGGTGGTTTCCGCTCTCTCTTTCCACTAGTTGGCTTTTAATAGATATAGAACGTAATTCAAATTACAATAGCAGGAACTGTGGGTCCCGGAAAATAATTGCAACTTTAAAATAGTATCAAAATCATTTACACTTTAAAAACGAACGTAAAATATATTGAAATTACAACGGGGAATGTAAAAGCAATGAATCTGAATTGAACACAAATTGGTAAGTCCAGTCGTGTTTTTGTAGTAAAGTATAAGCTTCGGGAAAAACATAAGATTAGCCTATAATTATAGCATGTTTAATTTGTGTACAGTATCACCAGTCACTAATTCCATTTATCTAAAGAATTAAAAGAAATAACATAATAAATTATGCACTAATCCGTGGGAAACGATCTGTGACGCCCCACTATGTCACCAGTACACGCGCTCCCTCGAAGTGCAGCGAACTGATTGGCTCGTGTGCGACTCACAGGGGTGACGTGCTGCCGAGCGCTGGGGACGGGGGAGTCACGCAAACAACACCGGCCCAGTGTTTACCGAACACATAAAGAAGTCGCTTTATGGCCGGCATATAACGACCCAGCACACGGCGGAGAGAACAAACAATAAACCTACATCAAAGGTAATTATTTATGTTGCATGTGTTTTATTATAGCCCTAGGCCTGAGACAACATCCAGGGGGGGGGGTACAGGGAACACGGGCCGCGCGTCAGGGTTTAAAAGATAGGTTCTGCTGGAGATACGATCTGTTTGGTTAGTTACAAATTGAAAGTGGCAGTCGAATTTTAAAACGTTTTTCCCCTTTCACCCACTCACTCACTCACTCACTCACTCACTCACTCACTAACTCACTCGCTTACTCACTCACTATGGCACGAGCACAGAAAAAACTGATACAATTTTATTCTACATGAATGAGGTAGATAGATATATTTACCACTAACGATGTCAAATGAGCGTTGACAACCATCATATTATAAGCTAGAGTGAGTGGAACGGCAAAGAGCGAACTAAAATAATCTCTTTATAATAGAGCAATCAAGAATAAATTACAGCATGCTGTTCCACTAAAGCCAATAACACAGCATGGCTTTTGGTCTACCTAGAATACAAATTTGCCAATGCCTAATTGAGTTTGTCAAAAAAAAGAAAGTACTACAAATATCAACTTCTTTCGGGGACTCGAACCCACGCACGTATCCATTTGCTTGGGTTCGTCGGCAGTTTGGGTCACCGTAAAACGGCAATAGCTGTAATCAATTCGACTCGCATAGCATGTGGCGTTCTTCTTATGTGAGGCCAAAGAAGTCCATGCAGTAACGAAGTTCAAATCACTTTATCACTCACAACATAGATTTAATTACAGCAAGGAACAAAATTGCGTCGACGGTCCAAGTAATTACAGAACGAGCAAAGTTGCAACGTCGCGTTATTGAAGGGCGTCTGTTTAATGTGAACGTCGCGACGCGAAGAGAAATATAATTAAACGCTTGGTCTACTTTGAGCTGGCGCAGAAAGAAGCTAAACCAATTCCCAAAACTAATTAAAATCGCGGTGAATTGTAGACCGCACTCGAAGAGAAGAAAACAAAACAAAAACGACACTCGAAACACTATAAGAGTGCCCGAGCAAAGCAAATGAACATACGACATTTTCTCGCAGATTACTCTACTCCAAGTCCATATCTCTCTCCACTAAGAAACTCGCGTATACCGCTGGTTAGAGCAGATGGAGGGTTCGAGAGCTAGTGTAACGGCTTCGTTCTCCTCGACTTCTGCTCGGCAGTCGGGGTTAGTGGAGGAACCTATGACTGTCAAAGTTACACCGTCCTTTCGGATGGGACGTTGGTCCCCATGGTACTTTTCGAAAGGAGTAGGCTACGTCTCGATACCGGGTTTCCCCTCCTCCCTTCTGTTCATACTTCATCCTCATCTATCACCACTCATCGTCTCGAACAGCCAAAGTGCATTCATATTCAATCTCTCCACGAAGGTAATGAACATAAATGATGTCTTTTTCAGTAGACCTTAGGCTCGATTTCGATCATATCAAATAAATTATTCGTTTCACTGAGTACATTCTTTAGGAAGTGTATATGTTTAATGTTTTCCTACAGTTTACCTCAGTGCATGATTGTGATCGAAATATCATTAGAAATTAGAATTACAGGGTACTGATGGCGAGGTTGTAAATGGTATTACATTGCTTTGGTCTATTATAATCACGGCGTACGAAGTATTTCGCTGACGTCATAGCCTATTGAGGTGATACCAACCCCACAGCTTGTTACAGCTAGAACACATGCGTCACGCTGAACGGCTAAACACCCCGATATTGATGACTGCCATCCCACTTCTTTACAGAACCACAGCTTGTTTGACGCCTAGCCAAACACCGCCACACGTTTCGTCACACACGTCGTCTGCTCGTGCAGTAAAACAAAGGGTACGGTACGACGAACCAGCTATGCGGAGAATGTAGTGGCTCCGTGCCCACACCTCGCGCCAGAGTCATCGGGGGGGACCACCTCGTTAAATGAGCAAACAAATTAGTGGGCATTCTCTGCTGAGCTCAGAGCTAGCACTGGGGGCTATTCCTGAGCATGCAAAACAAAACGTACGGAGACGAGTGGATTAGTTCTAGGATATTATTTTTTTAATGGACTAGTTTATAGATAATTATTATAATCATCACCAAACCATAGTTAAGATGGCTTTAGTGCTGGAAAATTAGTTGTTCCCAGACAAAACATTTACATTTCCACGAATCTTCAAACAGTAGGGAGTGGCTAGCCATTATTTTCTAATGCGCATTGTATTGTAGGCGGATGTAATTCAGCGCATGGTATTGTTGTGGCAGCATACAGAATGTTCACTGTTTGTATAAACAAATGAAAGGTCCAACGCGAGGGAATGCCCTACATCTACCATCAACACGTCAACATAAAATAAACCAACACTAATTCGCAATCATGGTTGTAGCAAAATAGCATACGGCGCAGCCTCTTAGAATGTAAACAAGCGCACTAATCAATAATCACGTCAATGTTGAATTAAACCCCTTGAACATCTGTCAAATTCAAGAAAGAAGTCATCGACACGAGATGCGATGCATTTAAATACCTTATTATATTGTCTCTTCAGTCTTCACTACACCGACTTGTTTATGTGGAGCTTTGGTTAGTTTAATATGGCGCTGCGTAGGCCCATACCTCAAGCATGAATAATAACATTAAAATCAGGCATTCGAATGTCTGAATTATGTAGATTTATATGCAAATCCGAATCAATTCATTGAATAGGTTCCTAGAATGTTTTTTTTGTTTGGAATGGATGGTTTCATAGTCAATGGTAATAGTCGGTTCTCGATTTCAATTCAATTCGCGAAATTGGCAATGAATTCTGCATTGAAAGACATCAGGTTCGCTTTCACAACAAATTCAAGGAAAACAACAAAAGAAGATACAGTCATAATTTGCAAAATACAAACCTTGGCTTCTTTCCACTTTGTAAATCCATTGCCGGTTTCGCTTCAATACACGTCACGAGTATACGAACACGTCACCCGAATATCGACATCTAATGAGTTTATCAGAAGAAAGCGAATGCGTATAAATAGGGTAACAGACTGGACTAGACGTCTTTTTTTTGCCGCTCGGCGAACAACAATCGCGACACTTTCCTAGGCAACGAACTCTGCAAGACTTGGCAAATGCTCGACGTACCTATGAAAATAACGCTACAAACAATATGTCCTATTTGTGATCCACCGATGACTGATAAGGTTAATAACTATAAGTTAAACACGAAACCACAGGGGTGAAGAAAACTACCCCTACTCCTCACGCTTCAGAAAGCAACACTCGGAATGTAAATGTCTACCGTGACAGACCGACAGACAGACAGACAGACAGACAGACAGACAGACAGACTGACTGACTGACTGACTGACTGACTGACTGACTGACTGACTGACTGACTGACTGACTGACTGACTGACTGACTGACTGACTGACTGACTGACTGACTGACTGACTGACTGAGTGACAGACAGACAGACACTCAAGACACACAGACAGACAGACAGATAGTTAGACAGACAGACAGTAGACTACAATCTCAAGACACACCTTTCGCAATCGCACAAGCAATTCGTTTACTAATGTTTGCTGTGTGAGCGTAAGTAAATAATTTCTATGCGAGAACTGAGAAGGCTTAGGAAGGAACGAAGACACTCGACAGCAGAACAAGAGCACAGTCGACTCGATCCGTGTTGGGCTCAAATATTAGTCTCCGCGGTGATTGTACCAAACGCGCAATGCGAATGATGACTGGGATTGGGACAGACAGTGACGTTCAGTGATTAATTATATTTTAATTTTTTGAACAGTTACTATTCAAATCAAAATAAATGTTGTGCGAATGGCCAAAAACAAACAATAATACTATTAGGGCCTATAGCAGTTATAACAGCATCACCGTTTATCTGTCTCATGTGTTCTAGTATTGGGGGCTTATATACGGCTTATACGCCGTGCACGAAAATCGCTGTTTGTAAGTACTTGCATAATTGTGTTATGTCTACTTCAATGTATGAGGCATATTAGTTACTTGGGTGGGTGGGTGGGAGGCAACCACTTGCGAGGGTTACATCACTTCACACAAATCGTTACTGATATAAAGTATCAAAATATCACACGTGGTGTCGGGTTTCAGGACTGACAGACACAGCACAGCCAGCCAGCCAGAATGCAGGTTATCCACTGTCGCCAAGTTTCACTTTCATGCGACAACAGATGTAGCCAGCCCTATATCTGGGTCCAAGCATTCATAGAGAGCGATATTGTATGATAGCATATTTTGTGGAGGTTGCAACATTGATAAGGTCCACAACCCACAAAACTACGATATGAGACGGAATATAGTCCGATGCATTTTAGAGAAGGTAAACTGTATGTCTGTGTCTTATGCACTCAGGCTAATTTTTCTATGTTTTTTTGTTTTAATTATTTGCATGTGTATTATGGCAGCTTAAAAAAAAGATTTTGTGGGGTAGGGTGGGTGGGGGGGGGGGGGGGGGGAGAAACCTTTTATTTCTGTGTTACATATAGGGTTGTAACAGCGCTGGCAATTCTGTGTTCAAGGGCTATGCTCGTTGTGATATTCCTAATGATTGTACACAATCTGATCATTGCATAATAAAAATAAATAAAATAAAAATAAATAAACCTCAGCTGGACAGACTTGAACAGAAGGCCTCGACAGAAAATAATGTTATAAAAACACATAGTGTTGTGATACAAAAGTCGTCGTATAAATGAATGGATGGATGTACCATGGAGTATAAATAGTACATGGTTGTATGTTTGTATGTTGTGATTTTATACGTTGGTTGTACCTGACCTGGTTGTAACCGTTCAGAAATTCCAATAAAAAATAGCAAACAGCAGTGCTAATAGCTTCCAGGCAGCCGTGATTGGCTCAAGTTTTATTTTATTTCAAAAACAAACGTTTCACTAGTGACGCAAGTCGCACGCATTCCGCAACACCTCACAACCGAAAATAAATGTGCGATTTCCATGAAAACAAACCTTCCAGGAAACAGTTGTATAAACAAACAATCATTGTAAATGTAGTAGCTAGGTACGCAACATGTATACAACCAAACCAATAAAACTTCGTGGTTCTGTTCTAAAATACATCAAATGAGTGGCAAACAAAACAATTAAATCATTTACGGCTAAAATCAACCATGCCACTGAATTGCAATGATCGGTGCATGGACTTATAATAGTAACTGGCGTTACTAGACCTGCAAAATGGTACGGTGCGTTCTTATTTCCTGTTTAGGCCTAAACTTCTAGCGCCAATAACATAAGCGGGCATTTTAGTCGATCAAAAGGTAAACATTAGTGTAAACAGTCGAAAATGGCGACAAAATTTGACGAGTTTTTGTTTTTCGGGGCTAGTTTCGCAGTATACGAATTAACCAAGAGATGCATAATATCCAATTTATCCAGTGTATGTATATTGTACATCCAATCCAATGATGAGGTAGATAAGTTTATAACAACACCCACACTTGTATGAAACGAAACGACATGGTATAATTACAAACTGTAAGCCTAATTAAACTTGCACGCTATTTCAACTCTTTGTGCAATAATTAGATAAGCCTGACTAATGCCTACCTATAAAGTACAACAATTTAATTATTATGGTAATTAATATAAAACCTGGGATTAGTTACTTTATGAAATTAATTGTGAAATAATAATGCAAATTATAGCTTGCGGCTGGCTGTTATTTCTGTAACGAGTGCTCATTTAGAGTGGGCCTATTCGGGATAATTAGAGTGACATTGTGTTGTGTGTAATTCGACCTAAGGTGGTAGGTGTATACAGAAGTGCGAGACTCGGTTTCCTGATGTCGCGGGTTCGATTCTCGACTCTGTTCGTGTGGCTTACATGTACACGTCAGACAACACGTATGATGCTTGGCTTACATGTACACGTCAGACAAACAGTATGATGCTTGGCTTACATGTACACGTCAGACAAACGTATGTGCTTGTTACATTAACGTCATGCAACACGTATGATGTGGCTTACAGTACACGTCAGACAACACTGTAGATATGCTATTTGTTCAGTGCTAGTACAACTATGATGCTTGGCTTACATGTAACGTCGACAATTATGTTGGATGCTCGCTTACAGTACGTCAGACAAACTAGATGCTTGGCTTACATGTACACGTCAGACAACACGTATGATGCTTGGCTTACATGTACACGTCAGACAACACGTATGATGCTTGGCTTACATGTACACGCAGACAACACGTATGATGCTTGGCTTACATGTACACGTCAGACAACACGTATGATGCTTGGCTTACATGTACACGTCAGACAACACGTATGATGCTTGGCTTACATGTACACGTCCGACAACACGTATGATGCTTGGCTTACATGTACACGTCCGACAACACGTATGATGAATATAGGAAAAAACAAGGCACAATATATTCGTGCGAATGTAAAATAGGAACAACGATGTAAAGGCCCACCAGTTCAAGATAAGTTGATAACGTGAAATTACAATTAATTGACGTAGGTCTACAATGTTTGCCAAGTGTACAATATACACATTCTAAAAAATAATCAATAAAGTTTATAAATAGTTGTTTAATTCCATGATTTGTTTGCTCTATAGAGGGATCTGTTGCCAAGAAAGTCGGCGAGTTAATTGACCTGATGAAAACCAATGCATTATGTAGTTATAGAACGAGTAATATTATAAGATCGTATGAATAAAAAAACAATGCATCATGTAGTTATAGAACGAGTAATATTATAAGATCGTATGAATAAAAACATGTTCGCTTCGCTGGATACAGATTACAGAAACAGAATCCAAACAGCGAGATGAGATGAGAGATGAAATCATGAGAGAGAATCACACTCGTTGCTGGTTACGCGACACGGTTTGTCATGTCACTGAGAACACGGCGGAAATTAAAATGGATGTCAGATACCACTCTTCGGTACATCATTCATTAGTTGATTACGCGGTTGATTATACTCTTAAATATAGATTATATGTATTTATTTATTTATTTATTTATTTATTTATTTATTTATTTATTTATTTATTTATTATGTCTTATATTATACTAGACTATACACTTTCTAACCATAATAATTACATCCCATCAACATAACTTGACGTTGGATGTAAACCACGCAGTACCTCTTTCTTCCCTTGGTTGTGGGCCTGGTTGTCCAACTAACGGTATTTACAAGTTACAACCTAATGGTCTAGACTCTAGCTAGATTCTACAACACCTGTTCCACCCGTATGATCTGAACCAACAACCGGGATGATTTCCGAACACTACCAGTGAGATGACGGATCGAATAAATAAACAGATTAAAACATGCCAGCTTGTGGAGGAATGCAGGAATTCCAGCCAGAAAATTATCGGGATTTCATTTCCGCAAACACAGAGTGAGGATTGTTAGCGACTACGCCAGACAGACGGTGCTTCCGCTAGACTCGAGCTTCCCAGCTCCCAGTGCAACTAGCGGTAGATCACAAATGCACAATACATTTCAATAAAGTGCACTTTTTCTTCGTTTTGAGCTACACGAAACCTGCATGCAAACTTTTCCTTTGACTAATAATGACTGTTGATAATATGTTGTGATAATAATATAAATGATGATAATAATAAAATTGCAATTTTAGATTTAATTTAAAAAAAATTAATTAATTTGAACCAAGAAAAAAATCGAAAAATCTTATTAAGGTCCAAGTCAATAAATCCGATTCAAATCATATAAATCGATATTTATATTTTTCAATGTATGTATTTTAAATCTCACACCCTGTACGTACGCCAGAAACATGCGCACAAACACCCTGATTATATAAACGAATCTTACAGTTTCAGATGTCGGTGTAATTAAGAAAACGTTTCCTTGCTTAAAAATACAGGTCGTTAAAAA
>JAMZAV010013852.1:0-15763 GCA_024449915.1 Sweltsa coloradensis | reverse complement strand
TCCTATGGTTTTGGGCCATGGGGCTGGTTTTCCTTTAACTCTTAATTTCAACGGGGGTGCATGCTCAATTAGAGTTTCCATTATTACTTTATCAAATATTTCTAATTTACCATCAACACTTACCGCCATACCAATTTGGTCAATGGGACCACTCAAGATATCTTTTTTTACCTGCTCCCAATCAACATTCTTATAATTTCTAGTTGGATGAGCGAAGCGAAGACTTCAATTTCACCGACCCCCAAAAAATTTAGCTCTGGTGTGTTTTTTTTTGTTTTTTTTCGTCTGTTTGTTCGCTCTCTACCGGGCAAACGGCATATCCTATCTTGATGAAAATTGGAGGGGACCTTCGAAATCTCTAAACTTAGAGGTGTATTGTTTTTGGGTACAATCGAAGAAATATTTCTCATGAATATAGTATTTTTACGATTTTTTTCGATTTTTAGTGCGATATTTTCGTGACATTTGGGCCGATTCTGACCAAACGGGTGGGGCTACAACGTTCATATTTCACATAGACATTAAGGTAATAGTGATGTATTGCTTTCTGAAAGAAAAAGTTGAAAAAGTTAGCCAGAATCTATAGAAATAAAGCTTTTAATATAAGTTTGTTAAATTTTTGTACGATATTTTCGTGCCATTTGGGCAAATTCTGACCAAACGGGTGGGGCTACAACGTTCATATTATACATGGACATTAAGGTTATGGTGATGTCGTACCTTTTGAAAGAAAAAGTTGAAAAAGCTAGACAGAATTGATAGAAATAAAGCTTTTAATATAAGTTTTTTACGGTAAATAATACCAATTGACAAGAAACAATAGAAACTTGACAACAATCACCTACAATGCGTAGGCAGCAAAACAAAGCACTTGCAAAAGTAAAGATATCCCACGCAAACTAAAAACTTTAAAAAAGCTCATCCATCAACGCGGCGGGACTTTAGCGTTTTCCTAGTATTTACAAATTTAGGAAGAAACTTTTGCTTATTTATCTTACGAATACAATAGATTATTCATGATCACTTAATCCTACACTTATAATACCTGACTGAATCATATTTTCATTGCAATTTACAGAAACATGATCAATTAAAGTAGCTGACCTATTATTAACCCTAGTAACAGATTTTATCATTTGCACCAATCCGTGTGATCTAGTAAAACATTTGCAACGATTTATTGGTTATGTCTTGTTACTTAAATCAATGTTGAAATCACCTAAAAAAAACAATTCATTAGCTTCTAATTCTAAACTATTTACCAAACTATCAAAACAATCTGAAAATTCTTCTACCTTCTACGTGAGGAGCTTTATAAACTGCTGTAAAAATCATTGGCTTTACATTAGGAAGCCAAAATTTAACTGACTGCTACTCAACATCTATTGGAAATTTAACTTTACACTCAACTACACTTGACATGAATTTCTCAGCAATATAAATCACTAACCCTCCCCCTACTCTTTCACGATCATATCTTAGCATTCTATATTGTCAACAGAAATAAAACCGTCTTGAATAGACTCATCTAGATATGTTTCACAACAAGCAAATATATCAAAATTATACATGCCAAGAATTACCCTCAATTGATCTATATACTTATCCAACTTACGTATATTGAGATGTCCCAGCTTCAGTCCTTTCTGCAATACAGGTAAATCTTGAGCAACCTCATCATTTTATACTTTGAGACTCATCACCATCATGATTGAAAAAATCTATTTCATGTATACTGGGATGGGGAAATAAACAATTCATATAGTACCATTCCGGCGAAACTCTTTTTGTTTCATTCCACTTTTCATAGACATCTTGAACACCACATTGACGGCACAAGTTGCTACTATAATTGTCTACACACTTATCACATTCCCAATGACCAAGCACGGACTTGTATGTCTCCAAGTTGATATTTAAACACTTCCGATGACAAGAATCTTTACAAACGCAGCACACTAAACTCTAGATGTTATTGCTTTTCTTCAACTTGCATATGGTACAACGCTTAGCCATTATGAGTTTAAATAAATTATCATGTAAAATCAAAATAGGACTTCAATTGCCCTTGTTCTGCTGTCAGAAAAGTGTAAACCATAATATTGACATTTGGCTAAGAATCAAAATAACAAACTTTTGAAGCAACTTAAGGTCTCCTCAGAAAATTTAAAAACTTCAAATCATCTCAAATCTGTAAAATAATGAACGAAGCTTACGTAAACTGCTAAATATTATATAATAATATATATTTTACCTTGTCTTAGGTACAAATAAGGTTTCTAAATGAAATGCAAATCTAATTTGAACTATTTAGATCTGTAAATCAAAATAACTTCAACTGTTTCTGTTTAAAATACAGCCTATGCCTATACAATCTCAGAAAACAACAAATTATGCTATAAATAAAGAAAACTAAAACTTCCCTTCAATGTCACTCGTAGTATACTTCTAGAAGCTCAGGATGTAGCAAATATTTGAGATGGATTGCTTGTATTTCCGTGAAAAGATAGAAATTTATCAGTAGCTTTTTCAACTTGACACATTGGAAAAAAGACAAGCGCATGTAAAAAAAAAAGTTTCTGGAGAAACATATACTCAATGACCATCAACATGGCTTCCGTTCAAATAAATCAACCAAAACTGCAAAATACTCATTTTTATCTCCCCTATATGATGCTCTTGATTTAAACAAAAATTCAATAGGTTTGTTTTATGACCTAACAAAAGCACTCGACAGTATAGATCACAATATATTGCTTAACGAATTAGCAGCAATTTTCAAAGGCCGCAACTCTACGCCTGGAGACGACGGAATCACAAGAACAATGCTACGTCAAGCTCCTCCTCAGTTCATCACTCACCTATCCTCCTTGTTCACCGGGTGCCTCAATCTCGGATACATTCCTCCTCATATGAAATCAGCCACCGTCGTCATGATAGCCAAGAAAAACCAACCGCCTGACCAACTTAGCAGCTACCGGCCGATAAGTCTACTGAACGTTATCGGCAAAATACTCGAAAGAATAATCCAATCCCGTCTCGCCCGTTTCGCCGAGAACAATAACATAATCCCCGAATCACAATCCGGGTTTAGAACGGGTCGTTCAACTACTGACCCTCTGATCCGGCTGATTACTGAAGTATCATCGGCGCTCAACGAAGGGAAATGTGTCCTCGCTGCTTTCCTAGACATTTCCCGTGCATTTGACCGAGTGTGGCACAGTGGCCTCTGTTTTAAATTACTTAAAATGCAAATCCCTCTCACGATGGTCCGATTTATCAAGGCTTTTCTATCCGACCGTAGTGCGCGAGTTAAAATTCAAGACCATCTATCTCGACCTATAACCCCTGCTGCAGGTGTTCCCCAAGGATCCTGCCTGTCACCCCTGCTATATTTGCTTTACTGTCACGATATCCCAAACCCTCTTGATAAAAAACTATTTTTGGCTCTATTTGCTGACGACACAGCTTATTGGTGCGTCGGTCGGACCGCCAGAGAAGTATTCCGAAGGCTACAACGCCAAATCAAAGCTCTTGAAAATTGGATGCGCAGATGGCGCATTCTACCAAACGCCCTGAAGACCCAACTAATACTGTTCCGACACCGTAATAAAACACAAAAAACTTCTCAAGACTCTCATAGGCTCAGCATCACCCTATGGAATAAATCCGTTTTCACCACCCGCACAGCAAAATACCTCGGTATTACGTTCTCTGACACACTGCACTGGCGAGCCCATAGTCGCGATGTCATCTGCCGTGCCCGCATCCGGATGAACCTGCTGATCAGACTTCGAGGACGCCTTAGGGGTGTGACTTCCAAACACTCCGTTTTACTTACGCCGCCTTCATCAGACCGCTTTTTGAGTATGCAGCGCCAGCTCTCTACCCGGTCCTTGGGGCCGCTTCCTGCGGCTATATGTCGCTTGAACGCAGAATCTTAAGACGAATCTCAGGGTTACACCCTTGGACAGAAAATGACCTAGTTTACTGTGCTACCGGTATGGAAAAGCTGAGCAATCGATTGGAAAGACTATGTGCAAACTATTGTTCACGACTGCTACACAATAACCGAGTGGAACTAATCAATTTCCTTTCCATTCCTAGAGCTCCACCAAGGAAACCGAAATTCAAATACACCCTTCCCATCCTTCCTCCCCTTAATTATCTCTCAGCCTTAATCTAGTATGTCACCTATTCCCCTTTCTCCCCTAACTTCCTTTATAAATGTATCACTTTTGTACACTTTGTCTGCAAAATGACCATACTGTTTTTGTTTGTTTTTACTTATTACGTTAGCTTTACAAATTATGTTCTCCGTTATGTCTGAATGACAACTTGTTTTCTATATTATGTATTTGTTTTCTTGCAACTTATGTGTGTTGTTTGTTGTACCATTGTGACAGGCTAAAGAGGGAATTGTGCCCTACAATGGCCTTCTCGCCTAGCGGCGAGAAAATATCATTTAAATAAATAAATAACCGCCATGGGAATTGCATGCCCTATTCATAATTGGATCTCTTCATTTATATCTGGCCACACCCAATGTGTAAAATACCATCTTCATCATCACACACACCAGTGAAATGTTCACGAATTTTAGTGGAGAATGGGGTAGCCCATGATCTCCCTAAGCTACATCATAAGGCCTCCCCAAATACTAGCATAGAACTTTAGGACATGTGACACTATGCTGATGACAATAGTCACCTACTGACTGCACCAAAAGAATGCCTCCCTGAGCTACTTATGGTTGCAAATGAAGAAGTTTCTAAAACTTCAACTTATTGCTATCTTAACAGATTAGCCATTCAGCCAGTCCTTCCTAGTAATACGATGTCAGTCTACCTGAGGAGGTTCCAAAGAGATCCTATACTATACCGAGGATATCTTGAAGATCTCCCCAGTCCATCCTAGTTTAAGATAGTCATCCTATATCTATAGTACGTTTACTTGCGATTTGGACACATTGTTCTCCTCGAGAGCGGAGTTCTTTTGTATGTCAGCTAATTGAATTCTATACAATTTCAGATTCCAAGGAGCATCAAGCCCGATGATTGAAAATAGGATTAGACTAGAATGGCATAACAATATTTAATTGATTAAGTAATAAATAAGTTTATATAACACAATCATTAACTCTTGAAATCATTATTAAAATCAAAATCAAATGCTACAACAAAAATGTATGATTTTTGGATAGTTTTATCCACTATGAATGAAAAAAATTGGACATCATTTACGGTTTTTAAGTATTTTGTCATATACAAAATAATATAAATAAAATACTTCAAAACCGTAAATGAAATCCGATTTTTTTCATTCAAAGTGGATAAAACTTACAAAAAATATACATTTTTGTATGAGCATTTTTTTAAATTTTAATAATGATTTCAAGAGTTAATGATTGTATTGTATAAACTTATTTATTACTTTATTAATTAAATATTTTTATTACATCCTAGTCTAATCCTATTGTCAATCATCGGGCGTGTTGCTCCTCGGAATCTGAAATTGTTGGATGAGCGTAGCGAGCGTAGCGAGCGAAGCGAAGATTCCATTTCACTACACTGGAGAAAAAAATCCGGAATGTTTTTTTTTTTTTTCTTTTTTTTTTTATGTATTTTTGTCTGTTTGTTAACACGATTCCGGCTAAACCGATACTCCGATTGCGATGAAATTTTATGGAGGTCTTCGAAATCTCTGAACTTAGAACTGCCACGTTTTTGAGCACAATCGGAAAATAATTTATCATGAAAATTGCAATTTTACGATTTTTTTCAATTTTTTAAAAATTTCTTCGACTTACAACACCTACATGCTTTATCCGAATTTAATGATTTTTTCACAGAACCATAATTTTATGAATTAAGATATTCGTGTGAAATTTGAGCACAATCGAATATTTATTTCTTATGAAAATCGAAAATTTACGATTTTTTTCTTTTTTAAAATTACAATTAATTAAAAAAATTAATGATTAAAGTTTATTTCTTTATTTAATTTAAATTAATTTTTAAAAAATCTTCAACTGAAATGATTTTTTCACAGAACAACAGAAAATCCACATAACACATGGTAGCTCAATGAATTACGCTCATCCAACAACGCGGCGGGACTTAAGCTTTTTTCCTAGTATAGAATTCAATTAGCTGACAAACAAAAGAAATCCGCTCTCGAATAGAACAATGTGTTCTATTTGCAAGTAAACGTACTATAGGAGATCCTAAGAGATCCTAGGAGGTAGGAAAGGCCCCATAAATATAGACCAAGGTTAATCCTTTATTCTAAATTATTAATTAGTATTTTCAATTGATTTAAAATTAATTAATATCCTTAATTAACTAAATAGAATTCCATACAATTGATTATTTGGTAAAAATGTTGTATGCCATCTTGTCACTTTTTCATGTTAGTAGCCCCCTGTTGCTGTTAAAATATATGGGTACTTGGTGTTATTGTTTAATTTAACACCAACATGTTTGCGCAACCTCCCCCCTTGCCCCCTACAAAACATCAACAAAGTGATGAGATGGCATAAGACATAAAATACCAAGTAATTCTGCATCCACATATTTTGGAATACATGGGGAGGTTTGTATGTATATATGTACTGGTTTGTATAATCTGATTGCACTACCTGCAAGTAATTAATAACTAACCTATTAGGGTCATCAAAGCCAAACTCACAACCTTCCTATGGTTCCCCAAAATGTTTTTAAGTGAGTAATAGTTTACTAGTGGCAAACTCTGTGGTTATCCCCCTCCTTCCTTGGCACACAACATCTAGGTGTTTGGTTTCACCACCCCGTCTGCAGTCGCTTAATCTGTGCATGTGTTCACTTGCCAAGTTCTGGAATGTTATTGATACTGACCTTCATTTGAGTAACATTACAAAACTGGACAAATGAAAAGACAAGTGGCAATGCGGTGCGCACTGGGATGCGAAGTGCAGTCATTGGAAAACACCATATGCTATTTTATGGAAATCAATCCAGAAATTACAAAAAATCCATCTCAGCGGGGTATCGAACCCGGTTTCACAATTGCCGGTCGGTGCTTTACCCCTAAGCTTAGATTTTTTTAAATTTCTTGATTGATTTCCATAAAATCAATTACACCTATGGGAGTGTTTCCCGATTAATGAAATTGAGAAACTATGCTATGCTAGCTATGTTCAGAGGCAGGTATTTAATATTTATGGTAAAAAGGAAAAGCAAATCTTCTCTGCTAAAAACCAATTAATATTTTAAATAGTAGTTGAGTAATTTGAAAGCCAAAACAGCATGAAAAAAATGGCAGACAATTTTTTTTTCAAAGCACAAAGGACATGGCAAAACGAGTTCTTTATGTGCACGCGTTCATAAGCACATTTTGCCCACACCCCAAAATTGAGGATGTAGGAACCAACCTATTAATAATAGATATACAAGCATTCATAAAATACGTGAACAATAGGAATATGGTCAACTGATAAAGAACAAATGCCATATTTAAATGTTGTATAAAACACAAGCTTTAATATAATCTCCATTGTATAAAAAAGGAACATTGCCGTGATTCTTGACAAGACATGGGCAGTATTGAATTAGTACATGTACCCTATTTTCAAATACACGTAATGAAGAATAGTTAGAATAAAAATTCTATTATTTTAGTTTCCTACATACTAGTTACAATGCATTCGAACAATTTCCATAGAGATAACAGATCTGTTGATACCGCAAATTGTATCCGAGAGTGAGGCGAGCCTTTATTTAATAGAACAGCGGTTTCTCAACCTGTGGGGGCGCCCCAAATGGGGGCGCAAAGCTTTGGCAGGGGAGGCGCCAGATGGGAATTAATATTCCAAATAATAATAATTCCAAAATAGAAAATAAAATGTAAAAATGCAAATTTTGCTTTAAAATAAGACAACCACACGTGTCCTAGCCTAGGTCAAACAGGTTCCATCAATAAAATGTGGTGTTGGGACATATTGGCAAGAGCACTTACTTACTCCCCGGCCCCCGTGGATTTGCAAACAGTCGGTTTTCAAATGTTTTTGGTGGTTTTCTAGAGTTTCCACTAACTTATAAAAAAACTATATTATTTTGGTATTGCATTCAGCACACTCTTTTCTTTTAATGCACCAAACCAAACACACTCTAAATGAAATAACTTTCCAAATTTTTGCCTCTGGCGCTTCTGTAACGGGGCTCTGCCCCTACCTGATGATGCATAAAGGTTATACCCATTGCTATTTTACTTTCCGAATAATTTAATGAATTTTTTTAAACGTAATAAAACCAAATTAATATTCCTGAATAAAATTAATAAATTCTAATTTAAAGCAACATGGAGCGTACGGACAATATTGGAACTGATCCAAAGGGGGGTGCGAATAAAAAAGGTTGAGAACCACTGCACTAGAACCACCATGCCATCATCGGCTCTGGTAGAAAGACTTGTTTCATTTGCCTCTGTGATAAAAAAAATATATCCCTCAAAACATGCAGAGATAGCACAACTGTGAAGTTGGAGGTCTTCGATTCCATACCAGCCACCGACAATCCAGGCTTACAAGGATTTCGCATAGATTTAGCTCAGTCATAGATCAGAGGAAAATTTTATGAATAAGTCCTATTAGCTAGGACATTCCTTTGTTACTATCTGAAAACTCTTTCCCCCTAGTTAAAGTTGCTTGAAGTGGGTCACATCTGATAAAATGTATGTGCATCCTACAGTGGCAAGTACAAAAAAAATGTTTAACCTTCGAATGCATTTTTGTATGATTCATGTTTGGCAAACACCTGACCATTAACATACTAAAGGCAAATTGTTACCTAAAATCATCTAGACTCAATAAATAATATAAATCACAGAACGTGATGTAAACAACTTTAACATTTCTTATAAATAATTGACCGAACCACATTTGATGATTCTGCTAGAAAGGCATAGAGGCATAATAAATTATTATGAATGTTCATATTTTTCTTATTGGAAAATGTTTAACATATTTGATGTGTAATATAAACCGGCAACCTCAGCAAAAAACTGTTTCATCAATGTGAAGAACACCATTCATCCGACATTGCTGGAAATTAATTTGATCACTATTATTATTATTATTATTTTTAATAGAAGTATTATTATCATAATAAATAAAAACATACGTGAGTTTCAAATTTATTTGCAATCATATATAAAGTTTACATTTTCTTGCAAATGAACTAAAATGAGAATGTATTTTGTATTATATTTGTAGGTACGTGGTACAGTAGGCCTACTTTACAAAGAATTGTAGTTGATTCTTCCGTTTCACACGCTGTGAACAGTGGCGCAGCCATTCACAGACTTCATGCTTGATGGCTGCATGTTCAGCCCCAGCACCTTTGGTACAGCAACTAAAAAGACAAAAATATAATTTAAAATCTAGTTGCCTGTTTCTATGACAGAATACGAGCTAGATCAATTACAAAAAGAGCATTTCTCCATGTAGCCTACTTTGTAAAGAAGAATCCAATTTTTTATTATTAGTTTTAATGTGCTTTAACAATCATTCGCGCCTTGACACGCATTTACGGTGCTAATAGTAGTACTGACGGTGGTACGTCTACCTAGAGAATGAGATAAGAAGAGTGGGGGAGTGAGAGAGAGTTTGTGGGAGTCAGGGTGTGAATTTGTAAATTTGTATTTAAAAAATTGAAAATCATGATTTATTTGACATAATTTAAATTTTTAATTAAAATGATTATTGATCAAAATCAAGAATATCAGTGTATCAAAACTTATCAAGTTAAGTTAATGAGCGGATTAAATACTTTCAAATCTAATAAAATTTGTTTCTTGAAAACTTTGCATAAAGTCAGATAAAACTCTTGTGTTTGTAGCCAATTGAAGAAAAAGTGCAATTGATTTAAAATGTATATCTTTGATTTTTATTTAGTAGATCATTTGATCAAAAACACCCTGGACTGGGTAGGTACTAGGGAGGACACAAAAACGTGGAGATAGCTAGTGTCGCAAGAAGTAAATGGTGAAACATATTAGATACTATCGAGCTTGGCAGTTCAGTGCTGATTCTGTCATGCCCAAGATCGTTATTGTGGACAGTGGAAACACCCATAAGAATTAAAAGCCATACTCACCGAACAGTACTTCCACACTCGCGGTGAACATCGTCCCCCACTGGCAAAAAAAACCACTTCTCCAGGTTGGGTTTTGCATCTGGAGACGCCTGTCCTAAGACTGTTGAGTGAATTCCAAATGGCGTATGGAAGATCTTGCTCTGGCGCCAGTTCTTCCTTTGGCTCCGTGATAGGTTCCAGCAGTTCGTCCTTCCATCTGGAAACTCGAGTATCTTCATGCTGACGAGTGGTCTGGTTCTCCCCATGAAACTCTTTCTAGATTTGAGTCTCAGCCTTGGCGATTGGTATCCAAACATTGGGTGGCGGTGGACAGTTTCCTGCTTCCTTCTCTCGAAGTCTGCAGCCACATGTCTTCGGATGTGAGGCGGAGAAATCCCAAGCAGTGGATATATTTTATTTATTGGTGTTGGTCTCAGACATCCCGTCACGATTCGAGCAGTCTCATTTATTGCAAAGTCAACTTTTTGCTATGAGTAGACGCATTCCAGACTGGTGCCCCATTTTCTGCCTCAGAGTAACATAGACCGAGGGCTGTTGTTCAGAGTGATGTTGGGTGTGCTCCCCATGTGTTACCTGTGACCTTCCACAGGATATTATTGCGAGCTGCCACCTTATTTTTCGTGTTGCCACAGTGCCTCTTAAAAGATAATTTTCGGTTCAACGTGATGCCTAGATATTTTGGTGTGGCACAGTGCTGAAGTGTCAAGTTTCGCCACATGATGTTAAGTTCCCTTGTTGCCTCTCGATTACGTAGATGGAAAACGCAGACTTGAGTTTTTGTAAGGTATAGTTTTAGATGGTTGTTGTCATAGTATTGACCAAGTATTTCCAGTCCTCTAGAAAGAGATTCTTCCACTTCTTCGAAGCTGTTCCCCTGCGCTGCCACTGCCGAGTCATCGGCATAGATAAACTGCCGTAGGTTGTTTACGATGGGCTGGTCGTTAGTGTGTATGTTGAAGAGAGTGGGGGAAAGAACGCTTCCCTGTGGTAGTCCGTTCTTCTGGACCCTCCATCTGCTGTACTTTCCCTGTAGAGTGACGTAAAATTTTCTATTCTGCATTATCATTGCGATTGTTGAGGTTAGCCAATAGTAGTCCTATGTCATATTGTAGATTTTTGTTAGCAAATTGTTTGTAGTTTACCATGGCATATGCTGCTGTGAGGTCTATGAAAAGTACCCATGTTACTTTCTTCTATTCAAATCCATCTTCAATGTGTTGCGTCAAATTAAAAATTTGGCCGGTACAAGATTTGCCAGCCCGGAAACCAGCTTGATCCTTGATGAGCTTTTCATCTAGTGTGGGAGCTATTCGATTTAGGATCATCGGCTCAAACATTTTGAAGGTCTGGCATAGTAAATACACTGGGCAAAAGTTCTTTGGGTCTTTTGTTTCTTTCCTAAGTTTAAGTAATACGACTACTCGAGCTTTCCTCCATATTTTGGGCATTTTGCTTTGTAACATGCAGTTATTCATAAGCTCTAGTAGCCACTGTAAGGTCCTGGGTCCGAAATAATTTTTTATTTTCTCTGCCCTGCCGCTTTATTTGCTTTCATGCTCTTCATTGCCTCGAGTAGCTCCTCCATGGAAAAAGTGTTGTCGGAAAAAATCTACCTCATGTTGCACATCTCGTTCCAGCCCATCTATCATCCCTCTTCTTGGTGTTTTACCATTCAGTAACAGCTGGCTCGCGACTTGGTTTGCCGTTACATCTTTAAAGTTTTGCACCGGGCTTCTCGGGTCACCACTTGGATTCTTTAGCAGTGACCAGGCTCTCCTGCTGTTTTGCTTCATGTCTAGATTTTCAACAGGATTACACCATCTCTCCTTCCTAGATTCGGAAATAGCTGCCATCAGTATCTCTCCAGCCTCGATTGTTTCATCCGAGAACGGATCGTGCTCAAATAGAGTCTGGTATTGATCCAGGAGGGGCTTGGCCCCCGAAGTAAGGCCTGGTGTGTACTGGGTTCTGCATCCTCTTGGGATATTTTCCCTGGAGATCCTTTTCACCAGATTTATAAAGACATCATAGTTCTCCGGCTCGGGGTCGATACTTTGGATTTTCAATGTCTTCTCTAAATTTATCCAATTCGCTTTTTTTAAAATTGAACCTACGTTTGAACGGGACAGTTTCTGGTTTCACTATTGCATTTACTTCACATATGATCGGTCTGTGCTGAGAGTGTGTTATAGCTTCACCTACTTGTTTGGAGCATGCCGTCGATACAATCGTCAATTCAGGTTTGATAAATATTGCAAATCCGTATTTGTCATAAGGCCTTTCCAAAATCAACTTCATTCCTCCTATCTTTGGTCTGATTCTCGTTGGTCCTCTGTGCATCTCCAGGACCAGCAAAATATCACAGTTGTATTTCTTGCACATGTCCGATAGTAAAATTTCCTTAAGATAAAAAGGCCCTCAATGTCAATTGAGATTGTCACAAGTTTTGGCCTTGATAAACGCCGATCCGGTGTCTTTATCGGGTTCGTCTTTGATCCAGTTTTGAAAGGATTAGCCGACATTGTCGTTTCCAGGGGACGCCCGATTCTAACAATCTTCGTGGAGGCTCCTTTCATGTCCCCCTATCCAGTCCAAATTCAAAGGTCTGAATATCTCTGAGGCCGATGGCAGCTCCGTGTCTTTCACGCTCGGAATTAACAATATCCAGCCCAAATTCAATGATCTGACCTTAACAGAGGCCAATGGAGGCGATGTGACTACCAATAACAAGAAGATACTGATGGAAGCTGGAGGAACCAGGACTAACGCACAGATATACTCTCGCAAGGTGTTCGTGGGAGGTCTGCGTTCACAAAGCACTTGATGTTTTTAAAGCAGACTCGGCCCGAGCCCTTCGCATATTGGTACTCAATGTCAGTGTCAATTCTTGCGTACAACAGTGGCTGCTCCATGTTTTCCACGCTCGAAATTATCAATATCCAGCCCAAATTCAATGGTCTGAATATCTCAGAGGCCGATTGCAGCTCCATGTCTTTCACGCTCGGAATGAACAATATCCAGCCCAAATTCAATGATCTGACCTTAACAGAGGCCAATGGAGGCGATGTGACTACCAATAACAAGAAGATACTGATGGAGGCTGGAGGAACCAGGACTAACGCACAGATCTACTCTCGCAAGGTGTTCGTGGGAGGTCTGCGTTCACAAAGCACTTGATGTTTTTAAAGCATACTCGGCACAGCCTTCGGATATTGGTACCATGTCTGGTCATTCTGCGTACACACACTGTGATCAGAATGTGTTAGTATTCATTCCATTATTTCTAGTCAATACTTACGATCATTCACATTGATATTAAAAGCATTATACTACTTCAACAATTGTCATGATAAATACATACATATTATGGAGGCGTCCGTGCGTTCGTAGAAGTACCCGATTTTCGGTTCCGGTCGGTTCCGGTTTGTTTTAAATGAATAATGAGGATACTGAGATTATCAATGTGCAATGTACATATATTCTCTGTAGAGTCTTACGTACATTGATGAACACAATACGTCGACTTCACGGCGTGCTGAAAGGAGCATGTTGATGTAGTATGTTGCGAATTCTACATGTGACCTCATGTGGTACTACTCATGATTTACGATGAGTCGATGAGAGGTGAAGGACATGGCCGACCAGTGCGCGCCGATCACTGACGAGCTGACTGTTAAGTTGAAACCTTCTACTGGCGAGATCGTATGTGCGTCGCCGATCATACCGAACGACGAAGCGTCCAATGTCGCGCTTCGGTTCGGTATAATACCGAACGACGAATTTCGGTACCGCACACCCATATATATGCCATATATATGCACATGAATACAGATGTTTCACAGAAAAATCAATTATACTCTTTAGCTACTAGGAAAACGCTTAAGTCCCGCCGCGTTGTTGGATGAGCGTAATTGGTGCATTGAGCTGCCATGTGTTATGCGGATTTTCTGTTGTTCTGTGAAAAAATCATTACAAAGTTGAAATTTTTTAAATTAAATTAAATAAAATAAAAAATTAACTTTTTTTTTAATTAATCATAATTTGAATTTGAAGAGGCCGGCATGAAGATAAGTGTGATCAAGAGCAAGGTTGTTACTATGCCAGGAGAAGGAGATGTAAGGAACTACCATGCAGAGATCAAGATTGGAGCAGAAACCCTGGAGGTGGTGGAGAGTTTTGGATACCTAGGAAGTGAAATAATGGCAAGCGGGAAGATCAAAAAGGAAATCACTAACAGAATCCAAAAGGCCAGTAATTTCTACCAGTGCGTAAAAGGCCTGGTGTGGGATAGGATAATACCTATACAGTGCAAGATGACACTATACAAGACCTACTTCATACCGATCCTCACATATGCGGCAGAAACCTGGACTATGGGTGACAGAGAAGAAAGCCAAATTCAGGCGGCGGAGATGAGATTCCTGAGGAGCACAGTGGGCAAGACAAGAAGAGATAGAATTAGAAATACAAACATCAGAGAGATGCTTGGGGTGGAGAAGTTAGGTGACAGGATGGGAAGGACACGTCTGAGATGGTTTGGGCATATGAAACGAATGACGGAAGAGAGGATGCCCAGGAGAATGTATGAGAAAAGAATCGAAGGAAGAAGAAGACGGGGGAGACCACGGAAGAGATGGAAGGAGACCATAGCAAGAGACCTACATACTAAAGGAGAGAGCTGCAAGAATGTAGCAGAGACTCGATTGTGGGAGGATAGGAAGAAGTGAAAGAATTTGGTCGCGAAATCCAAGCTGACCCTGCCAGAAGCAGGAAACGGCGATGGATAATGATGATGATGAATTTAAAAAAAGAAAAAATCGTAAAACTGCAATTTTCATAAGAAATAATTATTAGATTGCACTCAAAATTAACACGAATATATTAATTCATAAAATTAAGGTTCTGTGAAAAAATTATTACAATAGGATGAAGCATGTCGGTGTTATAAGTAAAAGAACTGTTTTAAAAAAGAAAAAACCCGTAAAATTTCGATATTCATGAAAATAATTTTTCGATTGCGCTCAAATTTCACACGAATACCTAAATTCATAAAATTAAGGTTCTGTGAAAAAATTATTAAAATCGGTTAAAGCATATAGGTGTTATAAGTCGAAGAAATTTTAAAAAATCGAAAAAAATTGTAAAATTGCGATTTTCATGAGAAATAATTTTTCGATTGCGCTCAAAAACGTGGCAGTTCTAAGTTCAGAGATTTCGAAGGCCTCCATAAACTTTCATCGCAATTGGAGTATCGGTTTAGCCGGAATCGTGCGGACAAACACACAAAATACAAAAAAAAAAAAAAATATATTCCGGATTCTTTTCTCCAGTGTAGTGAAATGGAATCTTCGCTTCGCTCATCCAAATAATACAATTAAATGTGTCGTTATTATTAATTAAAGGAATCGAAATCAATAAATCGGGATGTGATCTGATTACACAGTGACTATATTCAGCTAAAGCCGAGTGAAATGGAGAAAATCTCACCCCCCAAAGATGTTTGGTTTAGGTTTTATGACCATTTGAAGGTTTTTGTTGTGACGCCATCAGGCCACGCATCCCAGCCGACCCCTGCTGTCGGTCGAGATTCCACCCTCAGTATAATGCTGGGAAGTGGCGGATCCAGGGGG
>JAMZAV010013851.1:0-15446 GCA_024449915.1 Sweltsa coloradensis | reverse complement strand
CGCCTTTTCGCACTTTCTTTGTCGACTATTTAAACCCCAATTCTTGACGACTCCAACGACGACGAAAAGGACAAACGAACGAAGACAAAGACGATGACGACCACGACGAGAGGACCTCCCTTTCTTTCACTTTACCGTGGCTATTTCTGAACAGCACCAGCATGGGATTTTCCTCCCTATATCCTCTAGACAAGAGTGGCGTTTTTTGACCTAGCGGTTGTTGCACCCTTAATCCAAACTAAAACTTAATTGGGACGTATAGGACTAGCCTTTTTTTTAAAACAAAGACGGCGACAACGACAACATTACGGTTGACGCACCCTCAAACCAAAAAACTTCAAACCACTTTCTCTGTTCGCCTAGGCCTAAATCTCTTTTTGGGGGGTGGGTGGGGGGGGGGGGGGTGGATTAAGGACGCGTCAACTGTTTGGTCATAATGCACCATTCTAGCCTAGGGGATGTGGGGAAGAGGGGCCCATGCTGGTCAGAACCAGCCACGGGTAAGGGGAGGAAGGGGATTTCTCACGTCGTGGTCGTCTTTGTCTTTGTCATCGTTCGTTGTGTCATTGTCGTCGTCGTCGGATAGGTCGTCATGGGAAGGGGGAGGGGTACCCTACGACGAATGCCAAAGCTCGCCTCTAGTTTTGGGGAGTAAAATATACTTCCCTCTTATTAGCTAATGTAAGCGAGGTGGACTTTTTCTCTTGAATCGCCTTTTACGATTAGCAGAGCCATGCTCTGGGCCAATTCTACCCGGGCAAAGACGGAATCGTCTTTGTTTTTTCATATATTGACGCTGGAGGAAGTACCTGTTATAGGGGTCATACACCGGCCGTTCCATTTAGCCGGGGGTGTAGCCTATCTGTTCAACAAGGGTCTGTCCACAAATGTTTGTGTAAAGATTATACTAGGGAAACGCCAAAGTCGTTGTTAGATGAGTAAGTGAGCCATGTATTGATTACCCGGTAACTTTACTTTTCTTCCCCCTACCGCCTCCCTAGCCTATCATAGGCTAGAGTGGCGCATTATGGCCTTACAGTAGACGTGCCTTACCAACTAAACTTAAACAACACTATATTTATACCACAATGTAATGATCTAACTTAAATGCAAATGTTCCCGTGTTTCTCAACACATGGCTCTCTCACTCGTCTAACAACGACTTTGGCGTTTCCCTAGTTCTAGAGATAATTGTTGAGCAGCATGGCGGAAAGACCCTAAATTTGTCAAGTCTCTGACTACACTAGGGGTACGGTTCCATTCCCGAGCAGCAAACACTGTAAACGAATTATCATAGATAGCCGTTCTGTGGATGGGAAGGACAAGTTGATTTGATGAATGGCCACGAGTTTCTATACTATTATCTGTGGACAAGTCGCGCTAGCGCACGGCTTGAAGCCGCTACGCGGAGGGCGTGGAAAACCTCGTAGTTGGAAAACCTTGATGCGACAAAATCGCGAATCGGTCCGTGTACGGCCGCGATACGGTAGTTTGCGGGTAACGTTTAACGTCATCCGAAGTCCTGGGACAAATTTGTTTTCCAGGACACTTTCGGTACGCTACCGGACGCTGTCCGCCGCCTCTATAAGTACGGTGCAAAAGGATTTTCGAAATCGGATCTTTTTAACGCCTTTTGTGTATAATGTGAGAGAAATGTTTTCCTGGGACAATTGTTCGGGACTCTGGTGGACTGTAATCGCCGTCCCCAGCGTGTTTAAAAAATTGACCCAATTTAACAATTTTTCGAAATTATTCGGGACGTCAAATTTTTCGGGACGCTTTTCCGGTACCAACCCTTTTTGCCTTGTCCTTCCGGTTCTATAGTGCCCAAGATGGACCCGATCGGCCGAAAAATGCCGAGCTATTAAAAGAAACAATGTTTATAGGATTTCCCAAAAATGACCACCATTTTAAAAGAAAAATTTATTCAGTTATTAGGGCCGTTACCTCTGATACGACCCCCTAGCGCCATTGGAATCTCCCCAAAAATGACGGGCCTGAAGATATTGATGAAATGTCTAATTTTCATTTCCAAAACACACTTACCCCCCCCCCCCCCAAACAAACCCTCCCCCAAAACAGTGTTAATTGAGACCTCGCGGTTGGGCAACTTTCGGGTACGTCAAATCTTAGCCTCATTCGCGCGGTTCCGGTAGAGCCCGAGATGGACCCAATCGGACAATAATTGCGCCCTTTGTAAAAATCCGGGACAAAAGATTTACGGTAGTCCAAATCTTCGCCTCGTCCGCGCAGATCCGCAAAGCCCAAGATGGACAGGACAGACATACTGCACATTTTTCAAAATTCTGGACAAAAATTTTCCGTAACACTTTTCCAGGTTTTCTAAATATGACCTCGTCTGTCCGGTTCCGTAGAGCCCAATGTACCTGATCGGACTGTTATTGTGGAAGATATAAGCAAAAAGAAAATGTTTTCCAGAAATGACCACTTCTAATTTGAGAATTCAAAAAATTTTTGCTTACGTTGAAATGAAGGTTTTTAGGGGAATGCGGGCCCTTGGGCGTAATCGGAAAAAAAATAAAAATTATGAATTTTTAAAATGCCACAAAAAGGGTGAAGAATGCCCAAATCACGGTTTGACTTAAAAATTTCCCCTTCTAATAAACCACTGCTGCGCTTGGGCCTATACAGTATTAAATAGCCCGAGATGGACCCCATGGACAAAATTGCCCGAGCTATAAAAGAATCAATGTTTTTTGGATTTTCAAAAATGACCAACCATTTTAAAAAAAAACGAAACTAATTTAGTATTAGGGCCCGTAACCTCTGATGCGCCTCTGACGCCATTGGAATCGCCCCAAAATGAAATGGCTTGAAGATATTAACGAAATGCCTTAATTTCTATCCAACCCCCCAACCCCCCTCCCTCCCCCCCTCAACAAACAGTGTCATTGCGGCTCCAGTCAAAACAATCCTCGAAATTCGGATTCGTACCGAAAATAGTTAATTGGATGAGCGTAGCGAGCGAAGCGAAGATTCCATTTTACTACACTGGAGAAAAAAATCTGTAATGTTTTTTTTTTCTTTTTTTTTTTGTTTTTTTGTGTGTTTGTTAACACGATTCCCGGCTAAACCGATACTCCGATTGCGATGAAATATAATGAGGCCTTCAAAATCTCTGAACTTAGAACTGCCACGTTTTTAGCGCAATCGGGAATTTTTTGTAAAAAAAACTCAATTTTACGATTTTTTCGAAAAAAAAATTTCTTTGACAAATAACACCTTACATGCTTTATCCGATTGTAATGATTTTTTCACAGAACCTTAATTTTATGAATTTAGATATTCGTGTGAAATTTAAGTGTAATCAAAAATTATTTCTCATAAAATGGGAAATTTTAAGGTTTTTTCTTTTTTAAATAAATTCTTTGACTTATAACCCCTACATGCTTTATCCTATTGTAATGATTTTTTCACAAAACCCTTTAATTTTATGAATTAATATACTCGTGTTTATTTTAAAGCGCAATCGAAAAATTATTTCTTATAAAAGTTGCAATTTTACGATTTTTTCTTTTTTTTAATTATGATTTATAAAAAAAAAAAAAAACTTTTATTTAATTAAATTAAAAAATCTTCAAGTAAGTAATGATTTTTTCACAGAACAACAGAAAATCCGCGTAACACATGGCAGCTTAATGCACCAATTACGCTCATCCAACAACCGCGGGATTTAAGCGTTTTCCTAGTTAATTTCACTGAATACTAAGGTTTAGATATTTATAAAACTCGACTTTCCCCCCCCCCCCCTATCACTCCTCGCCACTTTGTCCTCTCGATTCCTTCGTTGTGTTCTTGGATTTGACTTAAATCTTTGAAGCTTATCTGTTAAATGACGTTTTTCATTTGCATGCATACGAAAAATGACGTTTTTTTTAGGGCCTTGGTTTACAAACCACGTTTGAGTGCCGTTTAGGCGCTCAGGACATTCGAAATTGGAGTCGAAGTAAATTTTTTTTAAATTTTTGATTTTTTTAAAAATTAAATGAGAGAAAACATGGTAGGGACATAAAAGTCGAAATAGGGCCCTTTTTTGGGGCATTCAAAAAAGCATGTAGAAAAAGAATTTTATTTTTCTATATAGTAGGGGAGCATAGGTAATTCCGTGGCCGAAACGGGGGAAAGAGCTATGTTTTTTGTATCAATCGATTCGTATTGACCCATAGATAAACAATTTTCGATGGTGAGAGTCTTATTTTCTGGCTGAGACCGGCCATATCTAAAACAAAGGGCCCGCCGCTTTCAAATTTTAAACTAGCGTATCTTCGTTAATATTTGACCGATTTCAATTTCAAAGGTACCATTCGAAAGGTAAATGATAGAAATTTAAATAAATGTTTAAAATTTTCACGAAAATCCAATATTTTTGAGGTTTTGTTACAAAAAATTTTAACTTTTTTAATTTTACACTTTCTCGTTATGGAACAATATTTACTAGGTAAAAAGGTTTTTAACATTTTCTCAAGTTGCATTTTTGGTGGATTATTTATTTGTGTTTTAATGAATCCATGCTTTTAATTTTCTGACAATTATAGCCTGAGTTTATTTAATTGAAGCGATGGCATGTGTAGATGAATATATGCTACTACTGTGTGATCTTTAGTTTCATTACATTTTGTCGAGACACAATTGGTGAACATTAGATATTGGTATCAATCGTTTCGTTATAAACCCGAACTTAAACAATTTTGATAAAGTTTATTTGATTTTTTTACTGAGACCTTCCCTTGGCAAAATCAAGATGGCCGCCGTCAATTGAACATTTAACTAAAATATTTTTGGAAAGTATTTCGGATTTCAATTGTAAAGGTACCGTTAAAAAGGTAATAAAAAGAGCTACAAACGATATACCAACATTTTCCAGAAGGTTTATTTTTTAGGTTTATGGTTGGTTTAAATTTTTAGTAATTTAAACGATTTTTTCAGAGCACAATAGTGAAACAACTATGTATGGGGTATCAATCGTTTCGTTGTGAACCGTGATTTAACAATTTTGATGGGAAAAATTTTGATTTTTTACTGAGCCCTTCCCATGGCAAAAACAAGAGGGGCCGCCGCCAATGAACCTTTTGACTCGCATTCATTTAAGTATATACCCGATTTTTAATTCACGTATACTTTTAAAAAAAGGTAATTCAATGACGAAAAAAACTATATATTTACCATTTTGTTGTTAATATTTACTGAGGTTATGTTAAAAAAAACTAAAATTATTTACCACACTCGTCTCGTTATGGATCTTATGGCGCATATATCTACATGACCAAATTGGTTTTTGAATATGTTTGGCTTGTTTATCCGTAGCATATCTCTTTTTGTATTCAATGAGTCCTTACATTTTATGTTCGAAAAAATACACCCCGAGATAATGTATTTGAAGCGACGGCATGTGTAAATGAATAAATGCATCGAGTATTTGATCTTGATGTTTGGAAACACATTTCGTCGAGGCACAATAATTGATTAAAGAATTATGTATCTGGTATCAATCGATTCGTTATGAAACGTACTTAAAAATTTTGATGAGGTACCCGTCGCAAAAACAAGATGGCCGCCGAAAAACTTTGTAAGTTATATATTTTCTAAGGTAATTGACGGGACCATTTCAAGGTACCGTTGGAAGGTAACTTAAGTAGTAAAAAATTTAACTTGCAATTTTCACGAAACCCAAATATTTACTGAGGTTATCTTGTTGTAGGAAACTTAGACGCTGTTATGTTGGTACCATAGACATAACTTAAAAAAAGTTCCTCACCTGGAAATTGAACCAAGGACCAGCTGGAAACAGTATGACATTGACAGCCTAGATCCCGGGTGTTTCTAATTCTAATTATTCACATCATCATCCATCCAGCCCAGATTCGATCAGTAGCGTACACATAATACACAAAATAGTTCCAGAATAGCTGATGCAAATCATGCTGAAGAAAAATTTTCGTCTACTAGGAGATGTGCTAAAAGCAGAATGGTTTTCCAAATAGACCCATTCAAAAGGCCCTCAGACGACAAACTACTCGGAAAAGATGTAGGTACAGTAAAGAAGAAACCCCTTGCAAATGCAATTTTGCCTTGTGTTATAAGAGAAACGGAAACCCATAGAAAAATTCTTGCTAAAAAAAACATAAAACACCGACAGAAAGATAGGAGAGTTGTAAAGAACTAAGGACCACATCTGCCTAGAAGGTGGTGGCGTGTATGAAATTCCATGTTGGGAATTGTGACAGGTGCTAAGAGGGTCACATGAAGGGAAAATTTTTTCAACGTCAACAGGAACACAGGCTAGCTGTGTTAGTTAGGTTTTTCGTTGAGGGCCTTTTAATGATTCTATTTGGAAAAACCCTTCTGCTTGAGACATCTCCAAATGACGAAATTCTTCTTCAGCATGATTTGCATCAGCTATTCTGTGTACTATTCTGTGTATTATGTGTACGCTACTGATCGGATCTGGGCTAGGGGATGGATGATGATGTGAATAATTTGAATTAGAAACACCCGAGATCTAGGCTGTCAATGTCATACTGTTTCCGCTGGTCCGGGTTCAATTTCCGGTGGAGAACTTTTTAATTTATGTCTATGGTACCAACATAACAGCGTCATAGTTTCCTACAACAAGATAAACCCCAGTAAATATTTAGGTTCGTGAAAATTGCAAGTTTATAATTTTTTACTACTTTAGTTACCTTTCCAACGGTACCAGTGAAATTGGTCTGTCCCAAAACCCTAAAAATATAAAACTTACAAGTTTTTTTTCGGCGGCCATCTTGTTTTTGCGACGGGTACCTCATCAAAATTGTTAAAGTACGTTTCATAACGAATCGATTGATACCAGATACATAATTCTTTAATCAATTATTGTGCCTCGACGAAATGGGTTTTCAAACATCAAGATCAAAACTCGATGCATTTATTATTCATTTACACATGCCGTCGCTTCAAATACATTATCTCGGGGTGTATTTGTCGGAACATAAAATGTAAGGACTCATTGAATACAAAAAGAAATATGCTACGGATAAAAAGCCAAAATTTTTCAAAAACCAATTTGGGCATGTAGATATATGCGCCATAATATCCATAACGAAGACGAGTGTGGTAAAAAATTTTAGTTTTTTTTAACTAAACCCCAGTAATATTTAAAATTTCAACAAAATGGTAAAAATATAGTTTATTCGTCATGAATTACCTTTTCAACGGTTTACGTGAATTAAATCGGGTAAAACTTTAATTGATATGCGAGTCAAAGGTTCATTGGCGGCGGCCATCTTGTTTTTGCCATGGGAAGGGCTCAGTAAAAAAAACGAAATTTTTTCCCCTCAAATTGTTAAAAACCCCGGTTCATAACGAATCGATTGATACCCCATACATAGTTGTTTCACCTATGTGCTCTGAAAAATCGTTAAAAATTTCTAAAATTCAAACCAAACATAACCCCAAAAAAAAAAAAACTTTCTGAAAATTGTTGGTATACGTTTTTAGCTCTTTTTATTTCCTTTTTAACGGTACTTTACAATTGAATCGGCGAAAAACTTTCAAAAATATTTTAGTTAAATTTTCAATGACGGGGGCCATCTTGTTTTTGCCCAGGGAAGGGTTTAGTAAAAAATCGAAATTAGCTTCATCAAAATTGTTTAAGTTTGGTTCATAACGAATCGATGATCCAAATATCTAATTGTTTCACCAATTGTGTCTCGACAAAATGTAATGAAAAAATAAGATCACACAGTAGTAGCATATATTCATCTACACATGCCATCGCTTCAATTAAATAAAATCAGGCTATAATTGTCAAAAAAATTTAAAAGCATGGATTCATTAAAAACACAAATAAAAAATCCACCAAAAATGCAACTTGAGGAAATGTAAAACCTTTTACCTAGTAAATATCGTTCCATAATGAGAAAGTGTAAAGTAAACAGTTAAGTTTTTGTAACATAACCTCAACATATTGGATTTTCGTGAAAATTTGTACACAATTTTTTTGAATTTCTATCATTTACCTTTCGAATGGTACCTTTGAAATTGAAATCGGTCAATATTAACGAAGATACGCTAGTTTAAAATCGAAAGCGGCGGCCATCTTGTTTTAGATATGGCCGGTCTCAGCCAAACAATCAAGACTCTTACCATCAAATTGTTTATCTATGGATCAATACAATCGATTGATACCACATACATACCTCTTTCACCTAAGCAGCCACGGAAGCATGTTTTCTTACCCTATGCTCCCCCACTAATACAAAACGGACACGCATTGCAATTTTGTCTACTCCCCCGTCTACCCTTCAAACGTAACCAAATGCGTGATGTTTGGTATATGACAATTTCCGTAAAGATCGGATACAGTGGTATTTGCCATTCGTGAATTTTACAAAAAAATTTACCGTGCTTTTTGTGACCTTTAATGCAAAATTTACTATCAAAAGTGCCCGGACCGAACTCGAAGGCTTCGCCCTAACCCGGGCCCGAACCCAGGTTCTCAAACCAATTTTATTTAAAATTTCTTTATACTTGCGCTACATTAACGAGCCTTGGTGTTCCAAATCGAACCCAGGAAACCAAATCCGTTTTTTTATAAAATTTCTCGTTTCAAAATTTTAAATGTTAATCCTCGTCCCGCAAAAGTATGGGAGTTGGTCCGAACCCTTCGCGGTACTTTTACCCGTAGTTATTTCAAACACCTTTGGTACCGTCGACGTTTGGGCGCGGAGCATTGGGCGGGCAATCGTGAGTACTTAAACGGACAACAACGACGTTTTTCGTGATTTTTATTTTTGACCCGGAAGCAAATTTTTTCGAGTCGCAGGTTTTTTTTTCGAAAATTTCGCTCTTTTTTTGTGGAGGAGTGTCTAAATTTTACGCGTTTATCCCGCTCCTCGGCGGCAAAACGTCTTGCGTGGAAAACTCGGTTTCCGCTTCCCCGTCCGTGGGTTGACAAAGACTATAATATAGGATAAACAATTGAAAGCGAAAAGATAAGCTGCTGATGACGAGTAAAGAATTCTATGTAATAATCAAAGCGAATGAAGAGTGCGCGGTTGGACGCGTTGTTGAGCGAGCACCGGTACGTGCAACACGACCAGTACGACATTTCCCTTTAAAGTTACATACCCAAAAAGTCTTTTAGGTCTTGACCGATTTAGCTGAAAATTTGTAAAATAGGAAGAATGGATAAAATCCACCAACCCTCTAGACTCTAGAGGACCTTGACATCATTCTTTTGGGGAAAAATATTTTTTCTCTTTATTTCTTCTAGGTGGCAGTACATAGTGACCAGAATTCTTGTGCGACTTTTCGTTGCCATGGTAACGTTATTTTGTTAAAATGTAATTTCTATCTACACTACTTATCGGATCAAAATAAAATAGCATATTCGTGACCGGACGGACAATTCTAAATGATTTGGCTACCTCAGATTTTGTCGCCGTTTAGTTAAAAAAAAACTTTAGGTTAACTTTAATGAAACTTTAAAATTTTTTTAAACGTTTTTGCCACAAAACTAATGGTTTTTAACCCGGGAAAACAAAGCTTGGGGAGGGAAAAAATTTAAACCCGACCCGGCCTCCGTTCGCCCCGCATCATGACCAAAAAAGCTCTGCATTTTCCGTTGCCTGGACGGGACTTTTTTATAATGTAATTTCCATCTAACTCTTACGGATCAAATAAAAAAAACATATTCGTGATCGACGGACATTCTAAATGATTTGGCCACCTCAGTTTTTGTCGCCGTTATTAAAAAAAAAACTTTGATTAACTTTAATGTAATTTTAAAACTTTTCGACGATTTTGCCACAAAACTAAGGGGCATTAAATGGGGAACGAATTTGAGGGATGTAAAAATTTCAAACCCGACCGACTCCGTCCTTGGGAACACCCATAAAACAGGAGAACAAAAGACTGAATCATGTCACCCAACACACACTGACGACGGCCACAAGTTTTGACCCCACCCACTGTATTGTACTGTTGAAAAACGGAGTTTTTTAATTTTTGAAAGGGGATATCAACGTAACAGAAAAAAAGTTTTACAAAAAATCTAGATGAACTAAGACGTTGCTTGTCGCTTTCCATAGTTTCTGGTATCATCGTCACTTGGAGTAGAGCTGTGCTTGGCTGAGGCCACATCAAAAACCAGATTGATTAAAAATGAATAGCGCATGCCGTCAAGGCCCTGATATTTGTTTATGCAAAAATGTACCCCGAGTATTTTCGATATCGGGGGAAATAACTTATCGGTCGTGTTTTTTCTTTTCCCAGGGGCTGAGTCTTTTTTGGTAATGGCGAACTAACCCCTTTTTTCACGCGAGGGGTAATAGAATATAAAAGAATTTTTAAAATATAGTAAGCGCAAAATTTTAAAGTAATAATGATTAAAATCATGCCAAAAACCGTGTCATCTTTTCCTTTTCCCTTTTTAAATAATTTTTTTTTGCTCTCTACTTGTGAGGGTGTTATTTCTTTGAAAAAAAATTGTTTTTTTTCGGGGGGGCGGACGACTGAAATTTTTGGGTTAAAAAAGTGGCTTTTTTCCTTATTATTTAAGGGTACGGTAGCGAAGTATTTATTTAGTTGGGTAAAGGGGAATGAATACTACTTTCGGGTTTTTGTTTGGCTTCCCAAAAGCACGCAGGATTTCCACAGGTTAGGGTGTGTTTTGGTTTAACAACGCGAGGCTGTCTTTTTGCATTTCAAGGTTTTGTTTTCTTTACATAAAATTTTTATAGTCAAAAAAAAGTGTCTTATTAGGGTTTCGCTTGTAGTGTTTTGGGGGGCGGCATCTCCTGCGTCATGAGTGGGGGAAGACTTGGGTCACCCAAAGGTGGGGGGGTTTTGTGTTCTAGCTTTCCCTTTTGGGGCGTGTCTGTCATATAGTCCGTGACTGGGAATTAAATTTTTTAATCATGTCATCGATATGTTATCGATAAATCTCATGCCAAGGTGTAAATGGCATCTTAAAACAACCGTCTTTTTATTTTTTTAAAGGGTATTTTAACGTTTAATTTGCGGGTGGTTTGGGGCATTTAAGTTTATGATAAATATTAACGTCATTCCTGTAGCCCCGGGGGCAAAGTTTTCCATGGTTAAGTATCTTTCTAAATAATTTGTGATTTTGGGTAAGTTAAGTATGCGATGTCTAGTATGGTCGGGGGTGGAGTGGGAGAATAGTATATTACTGCCTGGAAACTTTTTTTTTAGCTAGACACTCTCAAAGATATTGCATCTAGAAAGTTGGGGTTAAAGTTTCCCATTAAAATGTATTTGGGAAATCAGGTTATGATTTTTAAAACTATCCTAATTTTACACAATTCGCTTTTGGGGGGTTTATACCGACGCAAACTAGACATAAAAGAGCCTAACTATAACTATCAAAAACCCTTTAAATAGAAAAAGAAAAAAAAAAAAAGGGGGGGGGGGGGGAAAAAAGGGAGAGGGAGAGAGAGAAGGGGATTTTAAAATCGGGTTGATTGGAACAGTACTACAAAAAATTTAAAAAAATACAAACATTAACATTGTAATACTACATTAATAAATTTGTAAACTAAGATGCTAAAAAATATATAATGATTTTAAGTGGTGATGTTGTTTAAGGATGATTGTGTGATGAGGTGTAAGTGTCAATATGATTGGAGTAAATGAAGAAATTCGTGAGTTACTATTTGTTTTTTATTTACTTGTTTCGAAAATGTGCAAATTTTCATTGTGCAATCTAAAAGAGGCTGTTTTAAAAGGGCAAAGGTCAAAAAAAACCCCATCAAAGGGAGAACGGTCGAGTTTGGGGCCCGGGCCCTGTGTAAGTTCCCTGGAACCACAATGTAAAGATCCTGTGACCAAACCCGATCAAGTGATCCCGGCGGAGAAAACTGGTCGAACCCCTTGGAATGTGGCTCGTTGGCTTGTCGTTGGGCCGGGTCTTGTGTGGCCGTTGGGCTTGTGTTAGCGTATCTGCTTCCAAGCAAGGTTCTTGGGTTCGATTCCCCCTAAAATTAGTATTTTTTTAACTTTTGCTTTGGATTTAATTTTTTCCCTCATTCGGTCTTAGGGGTTTTTAAAAGGTGACTTTTGGGGCCGTCGCAAAGAAGCACAAAAAAATTCAGAGTTGTTCTGAAACTGCCCTTTTGATCTGGCGTTTTTCCGCGGGTGTTTTGCACTGTCCTTACCCTATTGGGTATATTTCCCATAAAAAATACATCTTTGGGTTTGGGTTATCGCTCACTCGTCGTTGCGTCGGGGGCCCACAGGGTTGGTTTGGGTTTTTATTTAAAATCCTCATGAAAAAACATTTATAATTGAGTGATAACTCTAAATACAAATTTTTTTAAATTTTAAAAAAAATGTATTTATTTTTTTTCTATACTTTCCCCCATGGCAAAAGATTGTATAAGAACTGTAACCTTATCAAACAGAAAAATTTGGGGACGGCAAACGGTGGGGGGGAGTTGAAAAAGTTTATGAAACGTGTTTTCCTGTGGCACACGGGATGGCATTCCTACGCGGTATGCGCGGGGGTTTATTTCTCAATCTAGGGCGATGGGGACCCCGGCCCCCGTTTTAAAACCCTCCCCGGTTGGGAGTTTTTTAGCTATCTGCAACGCCGCTCCGAAAGATTTACAAACTTAAAATCGTTTATGACCTATGTGTGGTCCATGACCTCCAAAAAAAAAAAACCCCTATCCGATAAAACCCTTCTGTGAAAAAAAAAAAGGTCCTCAAATCGTTTAAATCCTGCCCAGGCACTGGGGGGCTATCTGGATGGGGGTTTAATTCTGCGAGAGAAAAAAAGACCTAAGGAACCGGGAATCTTAAAAATAGAAATTGGACCCACATGATGCCCTCAGACGCAGTGCCTTTGCTTTCAAAACCAAAAAAAATCGGGTAAAAGGATCAGAAAAATAAAATTTTTGGGTAAAATTTAAAAAGCGTAAGGCTAAGGCGAGGGAATTTGTACAAACTTGAAAATTAAAAGCTCTTAAACCCTTATAAATACAAAGTCCGCCAAAAGGCTAATTTTTAGGGGCCGTGGACCCAAAAATGTCAAAAAAACAACTCTGACTTTAAATTTGTTCAAATCGCTACAACTGATAAGTTTCAAACGGGAATACACTTTGTGTCGGTATACATCAAAGCAGCGAGAAAAGGGGTAGTAGAGAGAGATTGATTGATTGATTGATTGATTGTTTGTTTGATTCAGGTCTTTATTTCAAGGTGGGATTAAGGCTAGTAAAACCTTATATCTTCCATCCAACCTTTAAGGAGTTACTTACATACATAATTATATTGTTATTATTCATAATTAGTAGTATAGTAATTGGCCTGATAAAATTACAGGTAATTAATTAAAAACATAAACATTTAAAATTATGATAAACAATTTGTAAAGCTAGACTTTCATTCGGGCAATTATCCATCTCCTTTCATACAATTTCCTTAGAGGAACAAAGAAGGCTTATCTTATCTATCTTATCTAAAGATTACGGCTAGTGAAACCATATCTTCTATCCAACCTTTCTTCCATCCAACCTTTAAATGATGATAAAATGATGATAAACAATTTGTAAGCTAGACTTTCATTCGCGCATTTATCCACCTCTTTTCATAAAATAATAGATGAGAGGGGAGTGAGAGTGAAATAAATGGGGAGTGAGAGTGAGAGTGAGAGTGAGGGGAAGTGAATGAAAGTGAATGAATATGAGAGTGTGAGATAAGTAAGGAAATATGAAAGAAATTTAAAGGGAAATCGATTTGAAAAATTATAATATAAGGGGATAATATAATAAAAAGAGAAAAAGAATAGGGGATAATGAGGAATTCACAAGGCACAAACTTTTCAAAAATTTTTCCACACTTCTTAGGTAAAATTATAAAACGAAAACTACAACAGAAAATTTGAAAAAATTTTGGGAAAAAATTTACAAAATATATATATAATATATATATTAAAGTAATCGGTTTTTCCGGTTTCAGGCCACTTTTAATAATTTTTTTTGAATGGCCACGACGTTTCAAATGAATTTCCACCCCAATCATCTTCAGGGCCAATACAACTTTAAATATAAAAAACGAAACTACATTACATTGAACATTACACATTATATACATTATACATTGGATTGAAACCGAAAAACCGATTACTTTTAATACATATCGGCCACGAAACCTTTAAAACATATATATAAGATATATATATTATCCACGCTGATAGGAAACAAACAGCAAGAAGATGTAATATCCCCACAAATAGAAAAATTTGTTTTAAAAAAACGGAAGCCAAGCTCCCCTTCCCAAAAGTCTTTGGCTGTGAATGCTGTAAATATAAAATTTGAGCCAAGCTTTTCATTCTTCCTCCCTATTTCGCATTGAAAAGAAGTAAGACCCATTTCGCCATTGACGAGCGCCAAGCTAACCATTTTCGTGGTAAAAAAGTAGAATTTCAAACTCAAAATCAAAAAAAAAATGCTTGGCCATTGGCTTTTAGAGTTCTCGTAATGAACCAAAATTCAATGGCCAAGAAATTTTTTTGTTATGATTTTGAGTTTTTTAATTTTAATTTTTTTACCACGAAAATGGGTCCTTGGCGCTCGTCACTGGGGAAATGGGTCTTACTTCCTGTCAATGCCCAAGGGAGGAAGAAATAAAAAGCTTGGCTCAAATTCTAATCTTACAACATTCACAGCCGAAAATTTGAAAGAGAGCTTGGTTGCCGTTTTTTTTTTTTTTTTACAAATTTTTGGTATTTGTGTTTAAAACTTCTGGGAACCCCGCCCGTACGTGTAATTGGTTTACAAGGAAAATAATTCAGACATTTAAAAAATCTATCTAAGCGAGGTATCGAACTCCGGTCGCCCGATTGCCGGGCGGGTGCTTTACCCCAAAGCTACCCAGAGACTAACTTTGTAACATCTGGAATTTGGTATTTGAAAAAAGCACTTGTCGTTTCTTGTTCAGGTGCACACAGTGATTAAACGAGGGAAACGAAGTGACCCGAGTGTCTCCATCACTCAAACGGCTCTCATTCTGTGATTCAGTCTGTCTGTACGTCGAAAAACAGCCGAACCGCTGAACAGATTGCGCTGAAATTTTAAACAGAATCTGGTACGAGTTTACTAAGAACTGTTAACAAAATCAGCTATCCTTGCGATTTAAGCCACAATATATAAAAATGTGATTTTATAATATCATGCATTTTTTTGCGTAGCAGTTAGCGGACGAGATTACTGGCCATGTGCCTAGTGGTACCATTTAGCCATCCGCACAGTGGATGGGGTTCGATATCCGCATATAACTTTTTTTATATTTTTACACCACAATTAATTTGAGGGGTGTTAATGGAAATAAAATTAGGTGTTTTGTTTTATCTTGGAATTGTTAATGTTACGCTCAAAACGATTTGAAAAAAATTTGGCAATTTTGAAATGTTTTCAAAATTAAAT
>JAMZAV010013850.1:0-16000 GCA_024449915.1 Sweltsa coloradensis | reverse complement strand
TTTTGCTAAAACACTTAAAATATATGTGAAATCTTGTGTTGCGAAAAAAAAAAAGTTGAACAAAAATTAACTTCTAGCCCCGGGGCATAATTGAAAAAATTTTTGGGACAGATTTATACTCAATAAAAATTAATAAATTTTGAATTAATGGGCCCTATGCCTCTTGATTCCTTTATTTACTTGCACAGGCAAACACATTATTTCATATTAATTGTCGCAGTACAGACATGGACATACATTCGATTGCTTATTACGTTAGGTCCTTTCATCCATATTGTATAATACAGTTGTAACAAAACCCCTCTTCCCGTCTCAGGCCCCCATGAACACGTTACCTTCATTACCATGACATTGTATTCAATACGCTGTATTAGATCAGCAGTATCTTCAACGGTTTTCTGGGTATATGGTCCATTATTGTCACAGGAGCGAGAATGTTGTGCACGACAATCGTTTGTGCTTGCAGAATTTGGCAGTGCAGGAAATACAGGAGGTTTGGCCAGATGAGACCGAGCCCTTGTCACTCACAAACTGCAAGAGCTAAAAGTACTTGGAGAGGGTGATAAAGGAGTCGTTTGGGCTGTACCCCAGTGTTGCCTTGTTGGGCCCGGGCATGTTACAGAAGACACCCCATTGAAAAGTAAGTAACGAAGGTGAATCATGAAAAACTAAATCTTAAAAAACTAAACCATGGACAACAATTCGACTGATCAGTAGAGTATAAGACACCTCAAATGGTTTTTGTCATCACAAGATGGCGGCTGTCCTAAAGAGTGACGCTCAGCATAACTTTTTCCAAGATGGGGGAAACGCGCACCAAAAGGGAGCTTTTCAAATGTTTTTTCTTCAAGGTTGTGAGTTGCACAATATTGGGACACCTGTCACCCGACCTAATACAGCCCGTTCCAGTTTTCATTGTGATATACAATCTGCTCTGTGTAGCTCGAAAATGACGTCATATAAACTTGTTTAGACTTGCTATTGACTCGATCGTTACAATCTTGGTTGACGTCGCTGGGACCTACACCAACTTATCAAGACTTGCATTGTGTGAATTGTGTAACATAAGTATTTTAACAATATTCATAGCAACAAATTAGCAAAATAATTATTCTTTTACGTAACATGTTTCATACTGGCCCTTATAAAGCCATAATACGGCACAGTGAACAACTTGTGCGCTACAGAGGTGCATCCTCGTGGATAAAGTTGTTTTTACTCCAAGAGAGCAAAGAGTAGATTTGCCAGTGAATGACTCATATAAAATAAACCCTGCTCCATGTGTGATTCTCGGACGGAACACATTTGTTCGAAGATTGCTTTTATTTCATAAATATGTATGAGACATATTATGTTAAAGAAATATTTAATCTGCAAATATGGGAAAAACATTATGTTGTTGATACTTCTAGGTGGCTTAGTTCTTCCAAAAGGTGCTACACTACTTCTAACGCCTGTGGCAATTCATAGAGACCCGTCGCTATATCCAAACCCAGAGAAGTTTGATCCCGACCGCTTCTTGCCCGAGAACATAAAAGGACGACACCCTTACGCCTATATACCCTTCAGTGCAGGGCCCAGGAACTGTATCGGTAAGATCGTTTGGTGCTTCTTTTGTTTTGCATTCAACGAACGAGTGCATTGAGCAGCAAACACCATGAAGATGATTTTCCTTTTGGATAGAAGCTTAAAACCATGTTGTTATTTTGTCCTTCTTTCTCTTCATGATTGGGTATTTATTACATAATTATTGATAATATATTTGTGTGTCCCGAGTTATCCATATAATGCTTTGATTTCTTCCAATGCCTCATTTTGAGTTACGAATTAGGAATCCATATCCATAAAAAAATTCTGGACTTCACACCACTTCAAACACTTCTAAATATAAATAAAAGTAAAAATTAGAATATTTTGAGTCGTATACTGAAGTTAAATGCATCCCCTTTATTTTATTTTCTGGCAAGGTTTATCACTGACAATGCATGTTTTTCATCTTTCAGGCCAGAAGTTCGGCCTGCTTGAGATGAAGAACTCTCTAGCAAAAGTCCTGCGAAACTTCCAGATTCTACCAGGCAGTGATACACAAGAGTTGGAAGTGGAGAACCACATGACCCTAAACATGCAAAAAGGTGTTCCAGTAAAAAATCGTAGCTAGACATTGATATGCCCCAACAAATCCCAAGGAGTATTCAAGAGAATAATAGTACATATTGCTGACATGATCAATAACTTAATGACAAATGTGTGCAATTGTTTAATTCTAGTATTTTCGACCTTTCTCCAAAAGTCCTTCTCAAACTGAAATTTGAACTTTTGAAGAAATGAAGGATAGGTATAGGGATGAAGATAGGTCCTTATATAATAAGTAACTAATAAGTGCACTATTTATGTATTTATTTACCTAATTTCCATTTGTAAATTTTGATTGTAGTGTATTGTATTTAGAAATATGCTACCTTCAAGAACATATTTGCCAACCCACCATCTCATGATGTTGACTGGGAAAGGGCAGAGAAAAACATAATGCTCGTCGATCAATAGTCAAGAGCCGGCACACGGTACATCCATGATATGTCGTATGAGACCTATCCAAGCTCGCCGAGTCGACTCAGTTGCAAAGTTTGTCTCAATATAAACGTCCCTGAGTTGGTGAAGAGCACAATGATCACTGTGTCCTCAAGTTTTGCAATGTCACCTGAAAACGTCACTGACTGAACTCGAAGACCAAGAGGTTAAACCAAACGATATTTTAAAGATTAAATTGAATTTTCGAAGCTGGATCTTTATTTACATTGTCTTATACGAAAGATGTGTTAAAAAAACCATCTAAATCTACAAACTCCTATAGCCTTTCCGAATCTGGCCCTGCCCCGCAATTTAAAATTTGGGGTCCGGGCATGTTTGGCCCATTTACACAATGTGAATTTTTAATAAATTTGCAGAGTTCATTTTTAATTAATACGTCCAACGTTTTGATTTCTCTAATTTAGGAAAAGTTAGCATAGTCTTGATCATACATGATAATTAATTGTATACTTCCCAAAAGGGACGACGCAAGGCGAGGAATAAAGCCGTGTTTTACTTTGCATTGAGCTTGATTGTGCATGAAATTTTTAAATACTTATCAATTTACATAGGCAATACTTTATTCATTAAACTATTTTTTTTAATTTTTTGAAATGCATTAAATGCTAGGCAAATAAAACCCCATACAAAGTGTGATGTAAGATTGCAATATTTATAAGCAATATCCCAGAAGAATTATTGAAAACATAATGCTTGGGCTTTAGACATCTTTGCCTCCTTAGCATCAACTGCCTTCTACAATATAAAATATCGTCTTTGCAAAGGTGCATAGTCTTTGAAAGTGAAAATTACATTTTTTTGTTTCCTGTTCATAAATATTTCATTTGGCATTATTGAAAGTTAGATGAGGATTTAGCAATTAAATATTGGTAAATTTTAAGTCAATATGCTTGTCCTCGAGTCACTCGATGACCAGATGAGTCTTCTCTGGGTTCTCTAGGAGTGGTGTTTGTGTTTTCAAAACAGGGCAACAGTTTGTTCTGTGAACTGCTGTGAAGGTCATCAATCTGCTCCTGAGTCGGCTCCGGGATGTGCTCGGCTGTCATCGGCTTCCCAACTGAAACAAGAACACGAGTCACTTCGATGGACAAGAGGTGTTTTCTGGGTTCACTAGCGGCCTGGCAACTTTGTTCGGCATCAGTTGCAAACAGTGCTACCGGCCAAACCCCCGGGCACTATTCCATAACTTAAACGAGAGCTAAAACAGTATACACCACCAATTTCGCTTACGTGTCGACACCAAGGCGGAGCTCAACCATAACTTTCCCGCCATTGTCCCGAATTGTTTTTAGAACATAATGCCACTAAAATGCCGTTCAAGGCCCGGAACATTCCCGTTGTGTTATTCAAACCCTATCCCGAATATTGGCGGATATTCGCCGTTATCCTGCTTGATCATAATATTGGCACCCATGTTTTTTTCCTTCTGGTAGGGAACTTTGCCGGTGCTAGGGTCAGTGGTGTTCATAGTGAACCCCCACTTTTTGATCTTGACTCACCGACGGTAGGACCGGCGTTTCTCCGGGGGAGGAGTCCGAAGGAATACTGGAACACTCCTCGTCCGACTATAAGAGGAGGAGCAAAGCTTGTGACCTTGCGGAAACCCCTCCGGGCCGAGGCGAACCACCCTCCCTCAGGGTTGTCATTTGGTCATAGAGGTCGTTCTGGCCGTACGAGATGACAGGCACCAGGCTGGCACTGAAAAACAAGCGAGTCACATATTTCGTCATTACTCATACTAATGAATGACTCAAAATTCAGATTTTGATGGTAAAAACCTGTAATGTTCATAAATAATTATAAGAGGTAACATAAGGGTTGAAATAATCTCCCATTCAGGGGAGATTTTAGAATTAATGCAATTAGGTAAAGACAGGCACGTCTAATGTACAGGCTAATGTTACCTAGGCCTACAGAAATAAATCTAACAATAATATAACATAGACGGGTTTATAAGGCTTTTTTAGGGTAACAGCAGGTCACATTGCTCGTTATCTTCTGGTATATTCTGCGATGGTCCATTCGTATTTTTAGAAACCAATTTATTTTTGTAAGTAGGTTATATTTGAGATGTTTGTAAATGTTAATTTTTAATTTCAATGCATTTTTTTTATCAATTGACAATTATTTTGTTCGCAAGGCAACAGCGCTGGCTGCAGAAAACCAATAAAGGCTTATTATTATATCATGTCAAATGAGTTTTCAATATTTGCCTGACACCCTTAGAAATATATGTAATTTAAGATTTAACTTTGCACTTTCATCTTTAAATTGACTTTTTGAGCCTACAGAGAAAGAAAGAGGATTGTATATTACAGTTAATGATCGACTTTTATTTTTTCCAATACCAACAACACTTCTGTTGAGTTACAATTAGACGACAAAACTATACTATTACAATCATAATACTTGCTCCTTTTTGCCATAGAGGATATGTGGTTACTCTATACGAGCTGAACATCGTAGGTCTAAAGTGTCTTCTTCTTTTATTTGGTCTTCCCCCAGGTTGTCCTAGGTGTGGAATCGTCGTAGTCGTCTCCATTGAAGGGCAAGCTACAACGGGAGTTCTTCAGGCAAGGCAAGGGAATGCTGGACGAACTTTCTCTGCTGGAACTCATTTCGTAGGCATCGGTCTCCCTTGGGGGCAGGATAGGTACAGAGTTTCCTGTTTGCGATGTTACCTGGAACTCAATTAGAGAGAATAGGGTTGATAACTTATAAGGGTTTTGTTCCCTCAGAAAAACTGAGTCCTCCACCGCAACATCCAAAGTAGCTGCATGTCAAAATTTATTTTATTGAGACGTGAAAGCAGCATTTCTTTCAGCGTCGCGGTCTCGTACGGCAACATCTAGTCTATAAAACCCTTGAGATGAAACTTTGTTCCTGAGCTATCTATTAAACATCAAGAACGCAGGCGTAACCCAGAAGTGGAATGAGTAGTTCGGTATGCCCTAACAAAATTCATATAAAGGGGAATCCTGTAATGCATTTCCTTCTGTATTTGCAATACAAATAACATTTCAAAAGAGATAGATGCTGTCTCTCTACCCCAATATTCGTTTGGGGCCATCTTAGTGTGGTTCTGACAAGTTGGATACCATTATTTATGCAGAATTCACTCATATCTGAGCTGGAAAACTTCCTGGCTTGGTCTGCACGCAAAAAACAGCTTAATTCAAAGCGGCCTAAAAAGAGACTGATCATTGAAATTGCAGATACAACAGTAATGGCTTTAATTAAAATTTCTTCGAAATATCTTCTGTCATAGTTGATAATCCCAAAAATGCACAGCCCTGTCTGAGAAAAGTGTGGTCCAATGTAGTCAATGGCCAGGTCTTCCCTTGACCCATCGGGAAGGCTGGTAGCAGTGACCGGCTCAGGAGGGTCATGCTGGATGTGGATGACAAGTTGATATCCCCGACAGAAACGAACTAACTTCTCAACCGGGGTGTCAATGGTCGGCCACCAGACTTTGGAGTGAAGGCGCTGCTTTATTTAACTGTACCTTGGTGCCTCTGATGAGTAAGAAAAGAGGCCTGGCACGCAGTGACGGGTATGTAAAGTATGGTGCTTCTAAGAACGACACCATTATATTAAAAAACTTTGGTATAAATTTTTTTAAACTCAACTATCCACTGTTCGGTTTGAATTGCTCACTGTTCGGTTTGAGAACATGTGAGTCGGAGCTTTGGACTGAGGCAGAAACATATTGGATCTGTTCAAACGTCAAGGATCGCGGCATTGCCAGGACAGCCACACGTCTCACATAGAGGTCTTCCTTCCATTTAGTGTTGGGTGTTTCCGGGAGAGTGGGTCGGCTGTACTTGTCTTACCTTGCTGGTACATCGCATATCACTGAAGACGAAGAACCCAACGTTCCAAGCGAGCGCGTGGTTTTGTGCGCTCGGAGAAAATAAACTCTCAAGGACTAATGTAGTAATGGAACCTTTCACATCACCATACAATAACTGAAGCCTTTTGTTTTGTGTGGCTGTAACGACACTCGTCATCAGTGACTTGCGCACTGAACAATGTGATGGCAGTCATTCTGTTTCTGGTTGATTATAGCAGCAATCGTGTACAGTGAAGCGTCACCGACCACATATGCTTCTGCAGTGGGATCAAGTATGCTAGAATTGTTGCTGAACATAATTCATCTTTTAAAGTATCTGGGGCATTCTGTTTACAGAATCCCAATTGAATGGCATTTTGTTACATATCAGGTATCTGATTTGGCTTAGTAATGTTACCATTATTTGTATGAATCTGGTTTTAAAGCCAATAAAAACCGATCAAACATAGAAGCTTCTACAGATGTGGAGGGGAGATGTAATTCCTGAATTGTCTTCACCCTGTTGTGCAGAGAGTGATTGTTGATGTGGCCACAGTACTTTACAGAAATTTGAGCAACACACATTCAACAGTAATGTTGCAAATATGACCGCACTGAGCAAATCTTTAAAAAAGATGATTTTCGTTCTCTTGTCTGGTTCTCTCGTCACAAAAATATCGTCAATGTGAAGATCGACATTTTTGGGGCGCAATTGATACAGTACTGAAAATTTGTATCTGTATAACCCGTTATGTATCGAGAGAGAAGTAATGTCACGAGAACGTTTGAAGGCGTATTTGATTGAATCCCATTTCCCTTTTCGCCATTGAAATACCGAAAAAATTAGAATATATCACGCTATGGTATTAACATGTGAAGAGGAATTTGAATTAATTTGCTATTGAGAAACCTTTGGGTTTCATTATTACATTTTTTATTTTTCCCTTTTGGTAATCACTGCCTTGTGGTTTTGCAAGGTCCCCACGAAAACCACAATAATTGTAGTTTGCTTTAAGGACTTGATCACAGTCATAGTCTTCAATTTCGTACTGCCCAAGGGGACGTGCTACACATGTTATATTAATTACTTTCCCGTTCTTTAAGGTAGTTTGACGAAACCCTTCCTGTTCTTGAGTATGACCCGGTATGACCCGGCTTACACTGAGCGACCGGCCGCACCTCCGACCACCAGCACCACTGACCGCCCCGGTACCAGGGGCACCCCCCAGCAGGTAGTTCAAGCTCTGGGGAGACGGAGAACACACCCCCAGACGGATGAAGATCTCGCGCACGAAGGGAAACGTGAAGTTCAGATCGAGAGTTATAAAGTGTTGAGAGATCCCTGGGAATACTTGACTTACTTCGTTTGCCTCTGTTGCAAAGCTAGTGAACGCGCCTGTAGAAATAAGAGGGCTACCATCAGTTTTACCCGGCGTGACACACTTTGGGTGACTAAATTCTCTAGCACACTGCCAGAGTTAACTCCACGTTGCCAGATTATCTTTTCTGTACACCCCTAAAACAATGTCCAGTAGTGCAATTCTCTTTTTAAACTTGAGCATAGGACTAGGAAATCAGTGGACGGAATATGATAATGTGCTGCTTATTCCTCTTCATTAGGCAGGTTATTTATATTTGCAATGTGGTATTTTTTATAATGTTTATTAAATTTAATTTAATTTTGTTTGTATTGAGCCCCAAACTTTTTAGGAAGACGACAGAAACGTAAGAACCACTTAAATCTCAACAAAATTATCGATGGGTGTTGAAAACCGGGGTGGTTCTGGCATTGGTGTAATTTCCAGCAGGTACTAGGTGGTAATAATTGTGGTGAGCAAAGTTGTGATTTGTGAAGGGAAAATTCGAGGTATGTTTTAGAGAAGTAAATTATATTAACGACTGAAGGAAACCTGGAAAAAACTTTTCACTCGGGAATCCAGTGGCGTGTATCAAAACTTTGACCTTTCAAATCAATTTCGGGCCAGAAACCATTCGTTTATTGTGTGGTCCCAGAGAGGCCTATCGCTAGTTGTCGGTTGTTTTCTACGGTCCATGTCGTATCACTGAAAATACACTAGTCGAGTAGAGACATTCTTGTCCGTCTGTATAGCGCATGTTCGGTAGTAGGGACACTTTAGACAAGCGACAATGTTTACATGAAAGATCAATACTGTCTAGGTATCGGATTGGATTCTGACGTAAGGGGTTACAGTAACAAGTTGAACAGGGTTCAATCGGGTTTCAATACTAAACCATCCCAATTGCGTTTCTAGCGGTAGCATTGAAAGTTTCTTCATCCTTGCATACTTTAACCCTGCCCTATACTGCTAGTTTAAAACTTTGATTTGATGCTTTTGTCCTAACAATTCGTAAACTAGAAAAGATTTTTTGATAAAGGGAATAGATTTGAACCTTTTGTCAGCATGTTTCTATTGAGTAACTCTTTACTTTACTTAATCACTGGAATTCAAAATGAACATTTTAATACATGATTTTTTTAGAATCACCAACGGAGTCAGGTTAAAGCAGGGAGAATTGAGTAGGGAAGGAGGGACGTTGGACACGGCAAGGTGAAGTCAATTAGTGACACATTGTCATTCTCTGTCTGTAGTGGGGGAAAACGCGAGAGTGGGGGTAGCACTAGGCGGCTTCACTCGTTCTTAGGTCGTGGTCAATTCAATGGCTGGGCCACTCCACCGTATAATAGCTCCATCGAAAGAATGCAGATGCTTTGTAGCGGTGGGTTTTAGAATGAGGGGCCGGTTTAAAAAGGAATGTCGCCTTTGTGTATGAAATCGAAATATATTTTAACCCAAAACAAGCAGAAATAATTTGTGCCCAAATCACAGAGTTTCCTCCGTGAGCTAGATTCACGCTGACCTAGCGTGAATAGAGTTGGGCAAAGTTGTTATGGTGGATAAAAAAATTTCGAGCTATTGCATTTTTCGTTGGAACCACTACACTTCATTTTGGCCAAAGCACGTGTGCAGCACCTTTACCTTAATATGCAATACTCGAAACTGGTTACACAACGTATTCAATACCGCGTCCCATTCTTTTTTTAGTAGAACCAATAACTTCAACCTTAATTCGAAGTGGTTCCTTGGATTGAGTGGTATAATATTGATCCTTCTTGTAAACATACCTGGGATTGGACTCAAACCACGCTATAAATTTATTGTTTTTTGAGCAAGCGTAGCGAGCATCTCCACTTGACTCTTATGGCTCGAATGTCTGTTTTTTTTTCTTTTCTGTTACTGCTTCGGTACAGGTCGGACCGTTTCTCTGATCGACCTGAAATTTTGCACACATGTACATACAACCTTTGCGGGTTGCTGTATTAGTTTTTAAACAAAATCCGATCGTTGGTTATAAAAATAAAAAAAAATGTGCCGATCGTTATGAAATTTTGCAGGGTCAATAAGTACAACATTTTCTCCTTTTTTTAAAACAAATTTTCAGCTTAATCGGTAAAGACCTTAAAGACTTATTGGTATGTCACATTATGGGAATGTCGTACTCGGGTCGTGTTGCACGTATCAGTGCTCGCTCAACAACGCGACAGAACTTTAGTGTTTTCCTAGTAGTATGAACTACTACCGACGTTATGTCGTGTAATTAATGATACTCTCATAAAAATACTTGTTAAATTATCAACTTAAGTTGGTTTTGATAAGTATTATTAGCATAATATATTATATTATTATATTATTATTATTATTATTATTATTATTATTATTATTATTATTATTATTTTTATTATTATTATTATTATTATTTTTATTATTTTTATTATTATTTTTATTATTATTATTTTTTTTTTTTTTTTTTTGGATGTATTTTATAAAAACTCGGTCAAAACCGGAGCTAACATGTTGTACGGACTTACGTCAAGTACTTTCCCTGTGTATCTATATAATACCTACATTATTACTTTGTCTTAACTCTAACTAAAATAAGTCATTTTTAATATAGTTTGTAGATGATGTTTTCATTCTGCTGTGTGCGGTCGGGGCCGATTTCTCGTCGCCATCCTAGCATTTGCTCTTTTGGACTATGGGAAAACCCCGAAAACCCCCATGTCAGGAGGAAGCTGTCCCGGAATCTTGAAGTATCATTCTTAGTTAGAAATTTACGAACTATTCTACACGGTTGAGTATTACTGCCTTTTGAGTCTCGATGTAAACATTGGGTGGAAGATCTAGTTGTTTTAATGCTTTCAGTAGCTTCTTCGGTATGATGCCATTAGCCGATATCACGTATGGGATTGTATTTACCTTTTTCTGTTTCCACATCTTCTTGATCTCAATTGCAATTTCACTAACTTGTCAATTTTTTTCTTCCTTTGTAGTCTCGACGTTATGGCACATTGGGACAGCAACGTCAATAAGGGTATTTTCTGTTTCTTCTTGTCAATTATAATTATATCGGTCTGTTGGGGATGTATAGTTTGGTCTGTTATAACTTTTGCGGTCGTAATAAAATTTTGAAATCTTTGCTATTTTAGTACTTTCTCCGGTTTGTATTTGTAGTAAGGTGGTGTGTATCAATGAGGTTGTACTTGATTGCTATTTTTTGGTGAATAATGTTAGCTACTTGGTTATGTCTGTAGCGGTAATCCGTTTGACATAGTGACTGGCACCCGGATATGATGTGTTCGATTGTTTCCCCCCTTACACTACATTTTCTGCATTGATGGGTTACTGTCGCATCTTGCATAATGTTTTTTTTAAAATTTTTTCGTTGCAATCACTCTGTCTGAATAGCCAGCATAAAACCTTCTGTTTCTCCAAATAGTTCCCCGTTGTTTAACCAAACCTATTTGATGCTTTAATATCTACAGACCTTTATGTAGTTCATCATAATGTCTCTTGTGTAGGGTCTTTTCTGAGAGACGTAACTCTTTTGAAGCGTCAGTTATGAGTTTCCCTTGTAGATTGACATTTCGTTTGCTAGATTAAAGTGGAGTTAATGTTTTGTCAGCTAGCACCACAGCCCTATGCAGTGTTGATTGGTTGCTTTTTGTAAAAAAATATTTCTTAAAATGTCTAGTTGTTTATAATATAGGTTGTTCAGATCAATTAGGCCTCGTCCTCCTTGTTCTCTTGGAAGTGTCAATCTCTCTATTGCTGATTTGGGATGATGCATTCTGTGTTTAGTAAGTGTGACGAGTTAATATTTCCAGCGCGTGGATGTCTGTCTGTGTCCATTTAATGATTCCGAATGAATATGTCAGTACTGGTATAGCATATGTATTTATTGCTGTGATTTGCTTTTACGTTTAGTGCGTCTTGAGGATAGATTTAGTCGCTTCTTGTATGTATCTATCAATTTTTCTTTCATTACTTTAGTTAAATTTCTGGCAGCTTGTGGAGAATCCTAAATATTTGTATACTTCGTTATCATCCATTACCCCAATCCTATTTCCATCATCTAGCTGGAACTCTTCGCCTGCGTAACCTTACCCTTTTCGATATGTAGCGTCTTACACTGTCTACCCCAAAACTCCATGCAGATATCTTGACAAAATTCAAATGAAGTATTGATTAAAACTGTTTAGTTGAACAAATTGTGATGCATACACCTTTAGATCATCCATGAAGAATAGGTGAGAAATTGTGTGACATACCATATTATTGTCCTTAATTTTAAATCCGTATGTTGATTCGTTAAGCATATGCGAAAAGTGGGTTTAATGACAGAAAAAAACCATAATGCGCAAAATGAGTCACCTTGAAAATGCCACGTTTAATTTGTATTGGATCTGTAGTTATCTGCTGGTTTTTCATTTTTAGTTTTAGGGGTTTGTTTCTCCATGTCTTCATACTGTCTTCAAAAAGTTTACAATTACTGGGTTGATTTTATATATTTGTAAAATCTGAATAAGCCATGTGTGTGGTGTTGAGTCATAAGCTTTCTTGTAGTCAATGTAGTTTACGTGAATATTCCTTTTCTTATTGTGTGCCTGGTTCATTACAGTAGATTCGATAAAAAAGTTGTTCTTTACATCCCTGTGAGTTCTTACAGCATCCTTTTGTTCCTCGGCCATGATTTTGTATTCTTCGCAATGCTATATACTTTATTTGTTATGAAAGAAGTCAATATTTTATATATAGTGGTAGACATGTAATTGGCCGATATTTTCTTTGGGTTTTTCGGGGTCATTATCTTTCGGTTTGAGAAAGGTTATCCTTCAGTAAAGGAATTCGGGTATTTCTTTAACTCCATTTATAAACTCGTTGAGACATTTTCTAATTTTATTTTGAGTAGTATGAATTCTTTATACCAAAAATTTGAATATTATCATTACCTGGTGCTTTCCAACTATGTGTAGACTGATTGTCGACTTTAATTCATCAACAGTTATACCTTCGAACCTCATCTCATTAACATCGCCATCCTAGCTCTTTCGTCTTGAAACCATTGTGGCATCCCGGTTTTGTGCTACCGGGTTACCCCATATTCCTGCCCAAAACTCTTCTATCTCTGTCTTAGTTGGGGCTCCCCTTTCCGTTATTTCTTCGGTACTAGATAGTTTTGGTAAAACTGTTTTCATTTTCTTTGAACATTCGGTTTTGTTCTTTTCTAATGCTACATTCCTATATCTTTTTTAAACTTTAGCAAGAGCACTTACTTTTTTTTTAAGTGTATCCAAATATTCGTGAATGAATTTGTTCAGTGTTTTATGTTTTGTGTGAACTTTGATTCTTTCAAATATATTTTGGCAGTAGAGTAGCACATTTTTAGATCGATTACCTATTCGCAATTGTCCAATCTACCGATATCTTTCCTAAACTCATCGATTCTACCAATAGTCGCTGTTCCCCTTTCGGAATTTTCTTCTGTTGTTTTGTCTTTGCAGAGGTAGCAGATTTTACTTTATGCCCAAGTATCTAATTACTGCTACAGCTGCACCCGTAAATTGCCGCATGAACGTCTGTAAAGATTTGTTCGTCTTGTGTGTACACGCTAAATTATTTGAGTGGTTTGTTTCACTCAATACGCCCAGGGGGATGGTCACTTCACTCGTTTGAGTGTTCGTCACTCATTTTTAACTGGAAAATTTTCAAATCGATGTATTGGGTGATCATTATTTAGCTCAAATGTGCTGAGTGACCCTGTGACACCGCTCTTTAGTTAGCGAGTTTAGTCAAATAGTGAGCGATGCATAAAGCTTGTTCAAGGGATTAGTGTTGAGATTTATCTAAGCGATGAATGGGGCTTCTCCTTATTTTATGTCTACTGTATTGTCCTGATCGGTGCCAAGTCTAGGGGATGAATAGCAGAGATTTTACGGCGACGTTTCAAACATGTCAATGGTGATTGCTTTTCATATACTCATGGCAAAGAACGAGGTAGGGCATTCCAATATATCAACGGTCCTCTGTCCACGCCCCAGCATAGTCGAAACCAACTCGTCAGTGTCTGTTAATTCGTGACCGTGTGCGCATTGCCAGTGTAAGTCTTCTAGCAAAAATGGTTGTGACTGGTTTTAGCGATGAAGTGTTCAACGTTCTAATAGAAAGGGCATTTTCTGCAGAAAACGCCGGAAAAGCAAAAAAGGTAAATGTCGACATCTGTTGTATTCTATATGACGAATAGTTCATTGTGTTTTTATTGTTTTAGTTGAAAAAACCTAATTATCATGTGTAGGCCTAATCATGTGCTGTAGGCCTTTAATAATGCATATTATTATATGCATGCCTTTTCAAAGGCGTCCACAGTGAGGAGAGAGAAACGCAGTCGTCCCTCTACATATTAACGTGATGTTGCATACAGCCAATTTTGAGTGATTTTAGCTTCTATTTGAGTTATTTATAGCCTGAGTAGAGAGTATCTTAAGCAAAATATCGCTATTTATTTGAGTGAATTTCGATTCTTTATTAGCGATTATCACCCTTATTTCAGAGTGAAAATTTCGCTCTATAATTGAGTGGAATTATTTCATCAATTCTAGGAGTGGTGGTCATCAGAAAGAGTGGTGCAAATACAAGCTAAAAAAGGAGCAAAAATTTCACTCGTTTTGAGGTTTTTCCGCTCTTTTAATTTAGAGTGTATGCTGATAAAATATGTGTGTTCTTATGTGTACCGCTGTCTTCATTTCCTTTGAATGCTTGGGTTTAGGTATGTATGGTTTTTTGTTTGGTTTTACGTGCACAAACTCTGACATGGCTGTTGCAAATGCTAAAAGCTAGGATGTTCTTTAGATGAATAATGTCAGGTGTATTTTCTAATACGTTTTTCATATCTACCTCTTGTGTTTGATCGTCTAGTCGTTCTGGTTGTCTTGATCTTCTGAATGGTTTGGCATTTCTAGTGGTCTGGACGTTCTGGTAGGTCGGGTTTGGGTTCTGGTAGGTCCGGACGTTCTGGTAGGGTATTTTTTATTATTATATTATTATTATTATTATTATTTTTTTTATTTTTATTATTTATTATTATTATTATTATTATTATTATTTTTATTATTATTATTTTTTATTATTTATAAACTATGCAATGGGACAAAAGATCTTGTGCTTATCAGCTTTACGCCGTAAAAAAGATATCTTATCATTTAAATCCCGTTAAAATGGTATATATTGCTCTAGCTGAGTCAGTTTATCGTACGGTATATCGGCTTGGGGTAATGCGTCTTACTCGCAACTTAAAAATTTAATATCATTACAAAATAAAATTATAAAAATGATGAATGAAAGAGAAGTCGTTGATGGGAGATGTGTCTCGGATTTGTATTTACTATTTGTGATGCGGAATAGGAAAAGGGACCTTAGGGTTAACATTTTCAAAACATGTTTTTTGTTATTTTTACAATAAGAACAGGATGCTGATCATTTTGCAAAAAAAATTATACAAAAAAAATTTAAAAATGAGTGAGCTATGCACTTTTCTGTCTGACTTGATAAAAAACAACTTTGCGAGAAAAACAGGGTAAAGTTTCTATCATTTGCTATTTTCTATCAAATTTTGACCAATTTAAAGGAATTTTCCTTTTATTTTCTATTTTCTATCAATTTTAACCGATTTAAAGGAACTTTTTTATTTTAGACACAATTTTAAATAATTACCCACCATCCCCACCAAAAAAACACAAATTTTATAAAAAAACACAAATTAGGCCTATTTTTTTTTTTTTTTTTTTTAAATTAAAAAACAGTATTTGGATAGCATTATTTTTAATTTCCAAAGCATAATTTACCATTATTAAGTGAAAATTAGTAAAAGGCTAAACAAAAAAAAAATCAGCAATTACACATTTAAAAATCACGTTTTGCTCTTTTTTAGTCAAAAAACTTTTTAACCTAAGGTCCCCTTTTTCCCATTCCGCATCACCCTTTGATGTTTTGCCAGTTAGGGAAATCTTTGTTTATAAGCTGTTATTAAAGCATTACTTGACAAAAAAATATAAAATTCCTTTTAGTAGAGCGGATTTTTATCTCTGTATTAATATGTTCTAAAAAAGTGAATCTTAGTATTGGATTGAATCAGGTAATATTAAACCCGTAGAATATTCCAGAAGAAGACGATTTTTCGCAAGGTGAAGCCAAAGGCGTAAACAACTTAATAAGTCAGCCAATG
>JAMZAV010013849.1:0-13444 GCA_024449915.1 Sweltsa coloradensis | reverse complement strand
GTGCTTAAACTTTTTCTTTTTTCTGACTTAGAAACTCGCTTTTCCCCAAAGCCCGAAAAAACCTCTGAAAAAACTCTGAAAATCTTCTTTGGAGGAACGGTTCCTTTTGATTCCTAGTCCCGTCACTTCAGCGTAACCAGCGGCTTAGTTTTCTGGTGAGTAACATTCTTCTGCGGACTTAACACAGGTGACCGTCATACTTGGGGAAGGAAATTTAAAGCACACTCCCACACTTTTGATTCATCAATTGTTCCCCTACATATAAAATCTTAAATTAAATTACTTAATTACATAGGCCTACTTGAAATGAATAAAAAAATTATTAATTAATTATTAAAATATTTTCATTTCGTAACTTACAACCTTTCATATTTTTTCATGCTTGTTTTTAATTGTAGGCCTAGTGGTGAGTTTTAAATTAAATTATTTGCTTTGAGCTTATATTACTTTTTTTATTTTAAAAAGGAACCAAATTTATTTGGCGATTGGCAGCACCGCAGTAGGATGTGACAAGAATCCGAACTCGCTGCTACGCTCGTCTCCAAGACCAAACGTCGTATCGGAAAACTCTGCGATATTCCAGCAACTTCTAATTTATCTAATGTAGTTTTTATTAAAATTAAATTAACTGCATATTAACCAGTAATTTTATTATTTTAATAATTAATTATAATATTGAAATAATTTTATAATTACGTTTATTATTTATTTTAATTGTAGGCATAATTAAGTACTAAAAATATAATTTATATTATAATTTTATTCATTATTTAATTTCTTTTCTTTTATAATGCATGTTTTTATGTTTATTGGATATAGGTAGGCCCTACTCCAAAATCCAAATTTACTCATTTTGGTGCTTACTTTTCCTTTTTCTGACTTAGGAACTCGCTGTCCCCAAGACCAGAGGACCTCTCGAACAACTCTGCGATAGATCTGCGATCGTCTCGGCTGGCTGCCTCGTCTCGGCTGGCTGTCTCGTCTCGGCTGGCTGCCTCGCTGACCTGTGGTCAACGAAAGGGGGCTGGTTCAAGAAATTTGGACTGGTCCAACGAATGTGGACTGGTCAACGGGCTGTGGACTGGGCTCGACTGTGGACTGGCTCGACGGGGCGGGCTACGACTGTGGACTGGGCTCGCTGTGGACTGGTTTACGTGTGGATGGTCACGATGTGGGCTGGTCAACGACGTGGACTGGTCAAAGACTGTGGATGGTCCGAAGGGACGGTCAACGAAAGTGGGCTGGTACGAAAGTGGATGGTCAACAAATGTGGATGGTAAACGACTGTGGACTGGTCTACGAATGTGACTGGTCTACCGAATGTGGACTGGTCTACGAATGTGGCTGGTCTACGCTGTGGACTGGTCACACGTGACTGGTCGCTGTGGCTGGTCAACGAATGTGGCTGGTCAACGAGGGGGGACTGTCTACAATGTGGACTGTCACGACTGTGGACTGGTCTACGACTGTGGACTGGTCAACGAATGTGGACTGGTCAACGAATGTGGACTGGTCAACGACTGTGGACTGGTCCTCGTCTCGCGGCAGAAGAATGGACAGTCGGAACGTCAGCGGCAGAAGAATGGACAGTCGGAACGTCAGCGGCAGAAAAAACAAAAGTCATCTCCTCAGCGGCAGAAGATATGAAATGTTAGCACGTCAGCGGCTCAAGAATGAAAAATCAATACGACAATGGTAGAAGAAAAACTGGCATCCATCAATGCAATTCCAAGGTAAGACACATTCACGCATGTTTTATCTTTTTGCAATCCAGCTACACTTTATGCCTGTTTCCACATTGTTACAAACTTAATTTGTTTGTGTTGGGGGGTGGTTTGTTGGGAGGTTATGAGTTGGAAGTGCTGCCACCACTCAACGTGTTTTAACGTCTTGTTGAGTAAGACAAATTTGGGAACATGGCGGAGTAGGGTATAGGCTTTGAATGGAGGGGAGTGAGAACTTGGGCTACTGGGTAGCGCCGAAAGAAACGGTGACTTCTAAATCTAATAACAAATGTATTTATTTAATTAACCCCTTTTTAGGTACATGAGACAATGACATAGTGACAAAGAATCAACATGGCAAGAGCTTATGTGTTTTGTGTAACATAAATAGTTTATTTTATAGAGAAGGGGAATGATACCTTATTTCACCATAACATGACCATAACACTTTAAGAATAATATAATTTTATCCTCTAACCCAGGTGTAGTCAAATGGCTTACAAAATATGAATGACATGCATTAACTGCATTATGCAGTAGAGTATAAGCTTAAGTAATGGGAATTATCATTTTTATAGATGATGTAAAAAGACAATTGGTGAAGCCAAACTCTTTTGGTGAAGCCAATTGTTTTATAGCTAGAGAATAGACATAAAATAATTACTTACCCTTATCTCGAGCTGACCCTTGACACACTTTATATATAGATCACTGAATTTAACAAGCCCAAAGGTCACTTGAAATGGTATGTAAGAGGGGAGAGAGGGAGGGGAAGAAGTGCAGGGATCGTGGTCCGTTGCACTAGGAGGGATACGCAGGGAACGTGGTCCGTTGCGTTGGGGTGGAGAATGCAGGGAACGTGGTCCGTTGCATTAGAAGGGATACGCAGGGAACGTGGTCCGTTGCGTTTGATGAGTGGAGGGAGCGTGGTCCGTTGCAGTGACTTGTATAGGAGCGTGGTCTGTATACTGGCCACGAGTGTGGTCAGAGGCCCTGTTTATATACGATTTGGCAGTGGCCTAAAAATGACGTAGGCCTATTGTCCTATCTTCCCTGTGTTAAGATGAGATGATGGTGAAATCCAGTGTAATATTAGTGATATACCTTGTTTACGGGAAAAAGTTTGAATCTTTTGAGATTTCGAAATAACATGTGATTAGTAATTCAAAAAAAGTTTTTGAAAAGCTATAGTGGTTTGTTTTTTAAGTATATTAGTTATAGTGGGTTGATTTTAAAAAATTAGATTAGATAACTTATTGTTCAGTTTTGAGTTCATCAACTCGGTTACCAAACATTTACTACAATAACCACATATTCTGCACAAATGCAGGGCACTGACAAGAGTCAACAGTTAAGTCAATAGTTAAGGCTAGATCAGATCTAAAGAGGTCATGTTTTAATGATTTTTTGCCATCCCCCTAGACTTTTGTTATTAATTTTTTTGAAAAAAAGTATTAAAAAAGTTTAAATTAAAAAAAAATTTTAAAATTACGCGATGAATCACACACCATGTGATTTGGGTCTCCTTTATGACACTAACCTTGAATTTTCTGTTAAAAAGTGTGAAAAATTTATTCAAAATATGTTTTTTCTGGGAACTTTCCACCAGGTTATTGAGGTGATTCCACCACCCCCAACTCCAGAATACAGCAAGGCAAAAAGAGGGGCAACAACTCCAGCATAAAGAGAGGATAAGAGACTTGAAAATAAAGGTTCAAAACCCCAGTACGTCAGAGAGGGAGATACATCGGCATTTTCGAATCTCCTCGGAAAACAGTAGTTTGATTTGGGGTTTCTGATAATCATACTTAACTTTATATTTTGAGTTTTTTGGTTTTAACTGTTTTGTTTGGTAGTGAACTAGTGTCATGCACTGATGGGGCATTTACTGCCTTAGTATATGAGAAAAAATTCTTTTCAAAGCTCGTGATAATTTCGATATTAAATCTGGGTTATTTTTTATTTGATGATAATTTCTGTCAACTGTACAAATAGGAAAGAATTGGATTATTGGAAATTGAAGACTGATGGAGGAGAAACTACTCCCCCTAGGAACAGACCCAGCACGGAGAAGACGATGGTCACACCAACGGAAGGCATCGGAGAACTCGACCTCGAGCTCCCGAACAAGAGGAAAGAGGAAAACTGCCGCATTGACGAACGGCCTCTGGAGGCAGACGTAAGTTATGTCGGCTTGTTTTTGACACGCACACTATTGCATTACTAAGCTTTTGTCACTTGCCTGGTTTGGGGGTGAGAAATTTTTTGCTATATGAAAGGGAACACATTATCTTAGAATAAGTCCATAGAATTTTAAATTTGTATATTATTCATGCAAATATTGTTTTATTCCTATATGTAAATTTAAAGTGGGGAGATTTGTGAAAATAATGTAAAAGGTTGAAACTAAATATCTTTATCAATTTGATTTTATGATTTGTTCCACGTTTTTAATTTAAAAAAAAAAACACTTTAAACTTTTAATCTTATTTGAATTTTAAATCACAATTTAATTTAGTGAGATGACACATTTGTGATGTACTAAGTCTCCTCAGTGATCTGATCTGAATTGTTGGTAATCTAATTGTGTAGTATATTAAATGCAATAATTATATATTTCACTTTCTAGAAATCCATATGAGCCAGAACATCGGAAGAACAACAACGCCAGGCTAACAACTCGAGCTCACCTCCCAACTACTTGAGCGGATCAAGAGATTTGCAACTCCAGCTTCCTAACACCAGTTGGTCAGAGGGAGGAATGATACGAAGATACAATGGCATCTTTGTATGACATCTCAAGTCAACAGAAGTTTATTTTCTCTTCTTTAAAATCAAACTTAATTTGTAAATTTACTTGTCTGTTTTAACCATTTTTGTAAAATTATGTACTTGTAAAATAATTGTAAATCAAACCGTTACAGCATTGTTTAGAATTTGCCCAGAAACCCATGCCAAGAGAGTAAACTGCTCTCATATATATATATTAAAATCATGCTCAACATTTATCACTATCCTATTAGCCACAAATGTGACTTTGTTGTGTCACAAACCGTTTTATTTTTAAGCATACCTGTTTGCACATTTCTTTGCTTCTGCTTGAGATTCTTAACTTCAGTCAACGGTGAATGACATGTATATGTAATATATACACAGCACAGTACTACCGTAGAAAGGGTTAGAAAGTATGTAGTGTGTAGCAGGCCTATTACGTTTAGAACTTTGTTAGCTAAATAGTTAGTACGTAGAAGTATTGTTTTCTGTAGTTACAGTAGTATATTACAGTCGTATCGTATAGTATTCTGGGTCTAGTACTGTGCTCAGTATACATGTAATGTAAAGACAGTCCGAAATCAAATCAACACACCTAAACAAAACCTAACACATATGTGAACAATACAAACCAAGCTAGTCTACAGTTTTGTGCAAACTTTTTAACCGTGTCGGTTTTAACTGCTGCAAGTTCATCTGGAGGCTAGGAACCCCAGCTTCTAGATTGACTTGCTTTAGGCGGGAGTTTATTTGCGGATGTTGACACTAGTTCACTTATTAATTAGGTTGTTACGATCGGAAGATTCTACACAGAGCTGCACGGTTTGATTACGATCAGGCGAGAGATTGGACGGCTGTATGGGGATGGAGGAGGCCGATAAAAAAAAAAAAATTGCAATGCACTTGTTCAGTAGTGTCAAGTGCTTGTCTAGAATGTGAAGTTACAGCTAGGAATCTTAAGAAGCACGTGGTTTTCTCGATATTAGTATTCTTATTCCCGAGCTGGGCTACCCTGGCTGTGATGACTTCTGGCCCGAGCTGGGCTACCCTGGCTGTGATGACTTCTGGCCCGAGCTGGGCTACCCTGGCTGTGATGACTTCTGGCCCGAGCTGGGCTACCCTGGCTGTGATGACTTCTTGCCCGAGCTTAATGGTAAAAGGCATCACGCATTCCAGATTTCAAATAGGTGTGTGTAGAGAAACCCTGATCTTTAATAATAGTAATAAATTGTTTACTTGCGACATTACGCTATCTTACATCCAATATATTCTTCATATCAAATTCATTTACATCCAGATACATACTAATTTTACTCTTTTTAGTATAGCTGGCAGTGCATTATATTCTCGCACTCCAATATAGAATAAAGACTTTATCGTAATTTGCTTTGAACATCCTCCTAAATAATACTATTATCTATCTACATGGTCAGCCTCCCTGCCAGAGGTACTAATTTTTCTACAAGGTATTTAGGAAGTAGTCTATTTTCCTTTCTCTAAATAGTATAGCACATTCCATTCATTCCTATTAAATCTCTTATATATATCCATCCAAGTATATTTAACATTTTTTACTGGTACTCTTTTTCCACATTTTAATATTATTCGCATACCCTTATGTAACTTGAATATCTGCATGAAGTAATCACTGTGTTAATGTTACAGGATTTGCCTGCAGCCATGATCTAGGGACGGCCATCTTCTAATTCTTCTCTTCGACGGTGCAGAGGCCGATGAATCTGAAGCACCGGTGAGCCAACGAGAAGTGCAAGTGTCAACACGTGGCCGAACACGAAAACTAAGGAAACTTCGAGAGTCCACGAAGTTCAGACAAAGGTATAACTAAGAGTTAACTTTTCTAAAAAAAAATTATTATTTAAATTATTCATTTGAATATTTATTTTGATTATTTATTTGTATTTGTATTTCTATATCTGTATTGTTAACAGTAACAAGTTAAAGTATGGGCTTCTCTTCTGCACAATCATGCAAACAAGTAAACTACGTAAATAATTAGATTTTTTGTTTCCCTTCGTTTTCAAAGACGAGCTCTGCTAATTTGTAATTCACTTGCTCAAATTTATCAATCTTTCTTTCTAAATATTGCTTTTTGATGTTTAAGTATACTGTTCTGTTATTATTTCAAACTTTTCAAAATACCATTTCAAAATATGTACTTCTTATATAATAATGAAACTTTTAGAGCAGTTGAGGTTAATAATATGATGAATTATTTGGACTATACACTGCACTTGTAAATGAAGAAAACAATATACCAATATATCGACAACTATTCAGTCGTCTTCAATAGGTTTAATGACATTTGACATTACAAGGCTAAGATGAAACCTATTACCCATGGATCTATCACTTTTTGTTTACCTTCATTTTATAATAATTTTCCTAATTTACCAAAGTTTGACATATTCTCTGATTTAATTTCTTTAAAAAATCAATCCGTGATTGGACTGTAGCTGAAGATCATTAGCATTTCCCCCTCTTAATCTTTTAATAACACTTTTCTGTTAATATTTTTACACAAACGTTATTTAATCTCATGTTTTGTTGCACTTATAATTTTGATATATTTGTTTACTGTTCATCACCATATAATTATTTGTTAATTGGTAGGTATAATTAATGTTATTTTATTTTTTACTTCATTTATATATTATATTGTCTAGGTAAAATGGTACTTGTGCTCTACTAGACTCTCATATCAATAAATTAATAAATATAAAATAAATGGTGTGATTTCAGGAATTCCTTGATGGCTGGAGTGTTTTGCACGAAGACTCCTAATTAAAACACCAGCGAACAACAACAACAACTCAACAACAACTCAACTACAACAACAACTCAACTCAACTGTACAAATAAGAAAGAATCAGATCATTGGAAATTGAAGACTGATGGAGGAGAAACTCCTCCCCCTAAAAACAGATCCTGCACAGAGAAGACTGATGGAGAAAAAACTACTCCCCCTAAGAACAGATCCAGCATGGAGAAGACGATGGTCACACCAACGGAAGGCATCATATTATATATATCATCATCGGATATCATCATATTGTTTTATTCCTAGATGTAAATTTGAAGTGGGGAGATTTGTGAAAATAATGTGAAAGGTTGAAACTAAATATCTTTACTAATTTGATTTTATCACTGTTCCACTGTTTTTAATTTTAAAAAAATACACTTTCAACTTTTAATCTTATTTGAATTTTAAATCAAAATTTAATTTAGTGAGATGACACATTTGTGATGTACTAAGTCTCCTCAGTGATCTGATCTGAATTGTTGGTAATCTAATTGTGTAGTATATTAAATACAATAATTATATCTTTTATCTTCTAGCAATCCATATGAGCCAGAACATCGGAAGAACAACAACGCCAGGCTAACAACTCGAGCTCATCTCCCAACTACATGAGCGGATGAAGAGATTTGCAACTCCAGCTTCCTAACACCAGTTCATCAGAGGGAGGAAAGATACGAAGATACACCGGCATCTTTGTATGACATCTCAAGTCAACATAAGTTTATTTTCTCTTCTTTAAAATCAAACTGAATTTGTAAATTGACTTGTCTGTTTTATCCATTTTTGTAAAATAATGTACTTGTAAAATAATCGTTAGTCAAACCGTTTCAGCATTGTGTCGAATTTGCCTAGAAGCCCATGTCAAGAGAGTAAACTGCTCTGATATATATATTAAAACTAGGAAACGCTCAGTTGGACGCGTTGATAAGCGAGCACGTGCTATAGCTAGACCCACATTGCACATTTTTTTAAATTAAAAAATTTACGACGTTCGCGTTTCCAGTATTATTTATTATTGCCAAGGTATTTGGGTAAACCCGTGTTTAAATCTTTACTTTAAAATCCACCGCCATCTAGAGGATCTTGACTCCTTGGGAAAACTATTTAAACTCTTTGTTGATAAATAATAGACTGCTTCCTCGAAAGTATTTTGATTACTTCTAGGTGGCAGTGCATTAGAAACTTCGCGCGTCTTTTCGTTGCCATGGCAACGTTACTTTTGTTATAATGTAATTTCCATCTACACTACTAATCGGATCAAAATAAAATTAACATATTCGTGACCGGACGGACATTCTAAATGATTTGGCTATCTCAGATTTTGTCGCCGTTGAGTTTGAAAAAAAACTTTCGATTAACTTTAATGTAACTTTTTAACTTTTTGAACGATTTTGCCACAAAACTAATGGCATTCAATCGAGAACAAAGCTTGCGGATGGTGAAAATTTCAACTCGATCCGAGCCTCCGTTCGAACGTTATCGCGAGACATACAAAAAAAAAAAACAAAAAAAAAACAAAAAAACAAAACAAAACCAGTGACTAATTTTTCCGGCAGAGTCAAATGGAAACGCTCGCTTCGCTCGCTTAATCATGCTCAACATTTATCACTATCCTATTAGCCACAAATGTGGCTTTGTTGTGTCGCATACCGTTTTATATTTTTTAAGACTACCTTGTTTGCACATTTCTTTGCGTCTGCTTGAGATTCTTAACTTCAGTCAACGGTGAATACATATACATGTATACACAGCACAGTACTACCATAGAAAGGGTTAGAAAGTATGTAGTGTGTAGCAGGCCTATTACATTTAGAACTTTGTTAGCTAAATAGTTAGTACATAGAAGTATTGTTTTCTGTAGTTACAGTAGTATATTACAGTTGTATCGTATAGTATTCTGGGTCTAGTACTGTGCTCAGTATACATGTAATGTAAAGACACTCCGAAATCAAATCAACACACCTAAACAAAACCTAACACATATGTGAACAATACAAACCAAGCTAGTCTACAGTTTTGTGCAAACTTTTTAACCGTGTCGGTTTTAACTGCTGCAAGTTCATCTTGAGGCTAGGAACCCCAGCTTCTAGATTGACTTGCTTTAGGCGGGAGTTTATTTGCGGATGTTGACACTAGTTCACTAATTAATTAGGTTGTAAAGATCGGAAGATTCTACACAGTGCTGCACGGTTTGATTACGACCAGGCGAGAGATTGGACGGCTGTATGGGGATGGAGGAGGCCGATAAAAAAAATAAAAAAAATTAATTGCAATGCACTTGTTCAGTAGTGTCAAATGCTTGTCTAGAATGTGAACTTAAAGCTAGGAATCTTATGAATCACATGGTTTTCTCGATATTAGTACTCTTTACGACAATATTCATAACAATTAAATTCCCTTCGTATGTTGTTACATTTGTAATTGTATTCATCTAGCAGAATAATATGTTCTTAGTACCGATCAGTACGCTGTACCCCTGTGGTCATCCAATGTAATTTGGTCAGCTGTCAATAAAAATGGTTTTGAATAATATTTGTAAATACAATTTTTTTTAATATTCTTTATCTGGATCCGGATTATTATCATGTGTTCATAGTAAGTGTGATGTATAGGCTTCCTACTTCCAAATCAAATTTGGTGCCTACGAGCTTCACTCCAAGCACCTGGGTCCGAATCATGTTCATATTTTAGCTTTATAATATGATTTGTTATTAAATAAATGCCCTGATCAATGTCTATTAAATTGTAATGTTTAATAAATATTGTTCAATTTATAACTGTTTTAAATAAATATAGATGTTTGATTATTGTAGCCATCAAGTTTTGTACTTGGCTCGTGCAAACTCTTGGAAAAAAATAAAGATATATTGACGTTGTACCTCATTTAATGATATTTCTCAATTTCATTAATCGGGAAACTTTCCCGTAACTGATTATATGGAAATCAATCCATAAATTACCAAATCCATCTCGCCTGGGAAAAGATTTTCAAATAATAAATTATACCCATGGGAGTGTTTCCCGATTAATTACAATTGGGAAATAAACACTCGCTCATACCTGCGTTAGGTAATTACATTATAAATCATGATAAGTTGATCAGTTCAATGGCAGCAGAAACGTTGCAGTATTGTTCCAATCTATTCTGATCTATAATGCACCTACAACTCGGAAGAAATGAAGTGAACCGTATCGGTAGCTTGGGGGTAAAGCACTATACCGACAATTGACGACTGGTGATGGGCGGAGCGTTAAGTCACGTGACGAGAAGGTGGGATAAATCCTCATTTCGCAAGTTGACGCTTGCTGAACGGCGCAACACTTATCACGCTCTAACTTTGTTTCCATTCGACATTTGGACAAAACCTTTAGAATAATATGTAGCAAACATATCATTTCTTCTCATAGTGATTATCTCGAATTTTTAGACACATCCGTAAATTTGGTATATCGATGTACGTATTATACATGAAAAAAATATCAAAGATTATAACTTTTCTCATCTTCAATTGACAAAAAACTACTGTTAGGATTTCGACATGATATCTTTTTAAATATGCATCAGACTATTTCACAAAGAAATAAATCAACTTTCTAGATAGAAAGTGCACTGAACGAAAATTTACAGCATAGAGTAATATGCAGAGTGTAGTTTTTCACGGCTCACCCGCACGTCAAAAGTGCGTATTTGTTATGAAAACACACCTTGCATATAAGTCTATGCTGTGAATTTTCGTTCAGTGCACTTTCTATCTAGAAAGTTGATTTATTTCTTGTCTTAAGAGTCTGATGCATACTTTGAATGAGGTCTTGTTGAAATCCGATTGAAAGTTATTTGTCAAATAGAAGTTGACAAAACTTTTAATTTTTAATATTTTTTCCGTGTATAATACGTACATCGATATAACAAGTTTACGGTTGTGTCTAAAAATTCGAGATCATCAGTTTTAGAAGGAATTATATGTTTACTACGTATTATTCTAAAGGTTTTTTCCAAATTATGAATAGAATAAAAGTTAGAGCGTGATAAGTGTTGCGCCGTTCAGCAGGCGTCATCTTGCTGAATGAGGATCTATCCCACATCATTCCGCCACGTTGCTTCGTGACGTCAGGGGGCGGGTAAATCACTAGTCGTCAATTGGGAGGCCGGGGTTCGATACCCCGCTGAGATGGTTTTTGTAATATCTAGATTGATTTCCATACATTTAGTGATCCTGCCATTAAATCCTCAACCTCAGTCTTAGTACTACAATCTTATAATACTACATGGTTAAAAGCGGTTAATATATGATATATGTGCCTATATTTTCTTAACTCGAATCTTCCTATTGTGAGTAAATCCTTAAAACAATGCCTCGAGTTAAAATTAGAATTTAATTATGATTATTTTGGTTGCTTGACATCTTGCAGTAATGCACAAATGCAATTTGAGACTAAGAAGGATGATTACAAAATACCCATGCCTGATGCGGGATTCGAACCCACGCCATACGCTTCGGACCAGCGCCCCTGTCGTATGTGCCACCGCGGACGGCATTTTTATCTTGGGGGCTAAAAACCCCAAATATTACTTTTTACCACGTGATCTATACTCTCTAGCACAATACTACACTTAAATGACCGTTTAAAAAATTATATCTTGTAACTGTGATTTAACACGATTTTTTTAATTTTTTGGATCCAGAAATTTGCGAAAATTGGTGTTTTGGGAAATTTCTTAAATCGGCTTTAACCTGCTTCTTTTTTGGTCCACATAGATACTAGAGCATGTAACAATCTAAAATGCCCCTTTATAACATCGTGTCTTGAAACTGTGCCCAAAATAATATGCATTCCAAAATCACACCCCATCTTGGTAATCAGCATATTTTGACCGAACTACTTGCCCAAATTACAAAGCAAAATATAGAGAATTTTCAGAAAAGGCTGTAGAGTACGTCAATAATGGCCAATATTATTTTTGATCAAAATTCTCCAAGGTCACGGGATATGAAGATCGTCCCCATGTTATTTCTTATGGGAGATTTTTGCCGATGGGACCTAGCTCTAAAAATATCATGTTTGACAATTTTTTGGGAGGTCATGGTGGCCCCAATAATTTTTCTGTTAATTGGTAAATTCATTACTAATTAGCCTGAATGAAATATATTTTTTGAGTCTAGCGGTTAAATACCCCTTTAGCATATTGCTGTCAACCAGCTCACATGTGTGATTTTACACAAAATTCACATAATAATAATGATAATTGATAATCCATAGTAGACTGTCTTAAAGGTCGACACAACACCCCCTGATATGTATTTCGATGATTTGGACTCGTCCTGGTTTCTTGAAGGATCATCTATAATTGCAACAAATAATAATAATGCTTATGTATGTAGCATAATAGCATTTTTGGATGAGCGTAGCGAGCGTAGCGAGCGAAGCGAAGATTCCATTTCACTACACTGGAGAAAAAAATCCGGAATGTTTTTTTTTTCTTTTTCTTTTTCTTTTTCTTTTTCTTTTTCTTTTTCTTTTTCTTTTTCTTTTTCTTTTTCTTTTTCTTTTTCTTTTTCTTTTTCTTTTTCTTTTTCTTTTTCTTTTTTTTTTTTTTTCTTTTTTTTTTGTATTTTTGTCTGTTTGTCCACACGATTCCGGCTAAACCGATACTCCGATTGCGATGAAATTTTATGGAGGCCTTCGAAATCTCTGAACTTAGAACTGCCACGTTTTTGAGCGCAATCGAAAAATTTTTCTCATGAAAATCGCAATTTTACAATTTTTTTCAATTTTTAAAAAATTTCTTCGACTTATAACACCTACATGCTTTATCCGATTTTAATGATTTTTGCACAGAACCTTTATTTTATGAATTAAGATATTTTTGTGAAGTTTGAGCGCAATTGAAAAAATATTTATCATAAAAATCGAAATTTTACAGGTTTTTTCTTTTTTTAAACAAGTCTTTGACTTATAACACCTACATGCTTGATCAGATTGTAATGATTTTTTCGCAGAACCTTTATTTTATGAATTAATATATTAGTGTAAAATTTGAGCGCAATCGAGAAATTATTTCTTATAAAAATCGCAATTTTACGATCATCATCAATGCAAATGCAATCATATGATGATGTATCAGTTT
>JAMZAV010013848.1:0-14936 GCA_024449915.1 Sweltsa coloradensis | reverse complement strand
TTATTATTCTGTAACGAATAGACATTTATAATTTTTTTTAAAAAAGTTATAAAAAATTTAAATTTTAATATAAAAGCTCAAAATTAAAAAAAAAAATGGTTATAAAATTTTTTAATTTAAATATAAAAGCTCAAAATAAAGGCTCCATTTCGTCATAAAAAATTCAATTAATTCAAACTATTTTTTCAAATTTTGCGTATTTTCAAATTTCCCGCCGTTAAGATTCAATAATGTTGGTACTTCGTAGATCAAGAAGCAAAATTTCTAGTTTGTGTTTGTTATGTTGCCGACCCTGCACGACGAGTGTGAATTGTGACGATCGAGCCAATCACAGATGCGCACCGCCTTCTAACAGATAGCTTCGTCGTGACGTCATGGCGTGACAAAACGAGAACTTTTCAAGGCGCTGGAACTTGGAAAATCAGCTGTTAGAAAAATCCAGTATGGCGACCGCAGCCTTTGTTGTTTTATTACGCGAACGATGTATTCAATCAGTTTTGGCGTGTTTTTTGGCGTAATTTCAAGACGAAGTTCGTTTAAAAGTTCGAAGTTTTGACAAAAACCGAACTCGAGCTTAAAAAGTTGAGCCCGAGCCGAGCCGAACTTCAAAAAAAAGCTCGGCTCGGGCTCGAGTTTTCGAACGTTCGCCCACCCCTACAAAACATTCATATTCAAAAACTTATCTAAAATCTATACATTATTCAACATAACATTCAAATCAAAAACTAATCTTAATCTTTACAAAATATAAAATATTATTATAAATTATAAATATTATAAATTAGGCCTATATTATAAAATTATATTATTATTATTATTATTATTATTATTATTAGTATTATTATTATTATTATTATTATTATTTTATTATTATTTTATTGGATGTATTTCATACAAACTCGGTTCAAAACCGGAGCTAACATGTTGTACGGACTTACGTCAAGTACTTCCATGTGTATCTATATTACATACCTACATTATTACTTTGTCTTAACTCTAACTAAAAAAGTCATTTATAATATAGTTTGTAGATGATTGTTTTCTTTCTGCTGTGTACGGTCGTGGCCGATTTCTCGTCGCCATTCTAGCATTTGCTCTTCGGACTATGGGAAACCACGAAAACCATGTCAGGATGGAAGCTGTCTCGGAATCTCGAAGTATCATTCTTAGTTTAGAAATTTACGAACTATTCTACACGTGTTGAGTATTACTGCCTTTTGAGTCTCGATGTAAACATTGGGTGGAAGATCTAGTTGTTTAATGCTTTCATGTAGCTTCTTCGGTATGATGCCATTAGCCGATATCAGTATGGGATTGTATTACCTTTTCTGTTTCCACATCTTCTTGATCTCAATTGCAAGTTCACTATACTTGTCAATTTTTTTCTTCCTGTAGTCTCGACGTTGTGGCACATTAATTAATTAATTTATTGTATTTTACCTGCCCATAGGGCAGGAAGGCTAATGCAGGGCAAGTGTGCCCTCTGTAGCCTGACACAGTGATAACAGAGTTACAAATTAAACATTACATGAAAAACAACAAGAGAACATGACATTTATAAAGTTAGACAAATTGAAAGGCAAAAGGCGGATAAGGGTACTTGAATCGCGTAGAGGTCTGAAGACTCGAGGACGCGAAACGAGGTCGTGAAGCTCATTCCTGCCGCCTGCGTGAAGACGTTGCACGTAAGCCCCTGCGAGGGTGTCGAGTCGAGCGCTGATACCACCGACGCCGGTTTGGGCATACACGTCTTCATTCCGCGTCATCGGAGGAAGCCGCGCGATGCGGCGAAGGATTCTTCGCTCCAGCGAGAAGTATTGCTGGAGGACATCCTCCAAAGACGGGTGTCAGCGCCGGGGCCGCGTATTCAAAGAGGGGACGGATGAAAGTTTTATAAGTGTTGCCGTAGAGTACGGAAACTGCATCCAGAAAGTCGCCCACGAAGCATCACGAGTAAATTTAGTCTCGACCGCGCACGGTTGATGACGTCACGGCAATGAGCACCCCAGTTCAGAATGTCTGTAAAGGTTACTCCAAGGTACTTGGCAGACCGACTAGGGTACACCGTAGCGCCCCAAAGTGAGATGGACTGACGGAGTGGTCGTTGAAGACATTTTCTGCGTTTTGTGCCGGTGGTGAAAAAGGATAAGCTGTGTCTTTAAGGCGTTCGGCAATACACGCCAACGACGCATCCAAGCTTCCAGAGCTTTAATTTGGCGCTGTAGAGGGCGGAAGACTTCTCTGGAAGCGCACCATTACAAAAGGGACTCTTAGTTGCAGCAGCTTGTAACAGAGCCCGTCATGCCAAACCTTGTCAAAGGCGCGTGATATGTCCAGAAAAATAGCTAGCACACACTGGCCATCGTTTAGCGCCCCTGAAAACCTCCGTCACCAGCTTGATGAGGGGGTCTGTCGTGCAGCGACCTGTTCGGAAGCCGGACTGTGACTCGGGGATGATGTGGAGGCGGTCAGCAAAAGCAACCAGCCTGGAGTGAATCACTTCTCAAGAACCTTTGCCACAACGTTCAAGAGACTAATAGGCCGGTGACTAGCGAGATTCGTTGGTGGCTGTCCTTTTTTTGGAATCATGACGATGACAGCAGATTTTAAACTGGGAGCGAAGTAGCCCAAACGGAGGCACCCAGAGAAGAGAGTAGCGAGGTGAGGGACGAACTTGGCAGGGACCTGGCAAAGCATCAGTCTGGTGATACCATCAGCACCTGGCGATGAGCTCCGTCCGTGTTGTATAGCAGACAGAACTTCCTCCGCGCTGATATCCCGGACGAGGTCGGGGGGAGAACTTCTTCATCTGGGATGATGTCATGAGAAGCGAAGGACGGTTCGTGGTGTGCTAGAGACAGTTCGACCTCTCTCTGAAGACGTCATCAAAGAGTGCGTCCTCGGGAAATGATAAACTCCCTCAAGAGAAGACGCAAACTCCTGCGCTTTGTCGGAAGACGACGCACACACTCGGTCATTGACAATGAGGGGTCCGTTGGCGCGAGTGGACTGGCCCGTGATACGCTTGAAGGTGCGCCAAAATGAGGCACATTGGGACAGCAACGTCAATAAGGGTAGTTTCTTGTTTCTTCTTGTCAATTATAATTATATCCGGTCTGTTGTGATGTATCGTTTGGACTGTTGTAACTGTGCGGTCGTAATATAATTTGAAATCTTTGCTATCTAGTAATTTCTCCGGTTTGTATTTGTAGTAAGGTGTGTGTGTATCAATGAGGTTGTACTTGATTGCTAGTTTTTGGTGAATAATGTTAGCTACTTGGTTATGTCTGTAGAGGTAATCCGTTTGAAATAGTGACTGGCACCCGGATATGATGTGTTCGATTGTTTCACCCTTACACTACAATTTCTCAAATTGATCGTTACTGTCGCATCTGTATAAATGTATTTTTTATATTTTCGTTTGCAATCACTCTGTCTGAATTAGGCCAGCATAAAACCTCTGTTTTCTCCAAATAGCCCCTTGATTAACCACCTATTTGATGCTTATAATATCTACGTGACTTAGTAGTCACATAATGTCTCTTGTGTAGGGTCTTTTTCTGAGAGACGAAACTCTTTGAGGCGTCAGTTATGAGTTCCCTGTAGTATGACATTCGTGCTAGACTGAGTGAGGTCATGATTTGTCAGCAGCACCACAGCCCTATGCAGTGTGAATGGTGGCTCTTTGTAAAAAAAATATTTCTTAAAATGTTAGTTGTTTATAATATAAGTTGTCAGATCAAGTAGCGCACTAGTCCCTCCTTGTTTCTCTTGGAAGTGTCCAATCTCTAATTGCTGATTTTAGGATGATGCATTCGTGTTTAGTAAAGTGGAGTACGAGTTAAATATTTCCAGCGCCTGGATGTCTGTCTGTGTCCCATTTAATGATTCCGAATGAATATGCAGTACTGGTTATAGCATATGGTATTTATTGCTGTGATCTTGCTTTTACCGTTTAGTGCGGTCTTGAGGATAGATCTTAGTAGCCTCTTGTATGTATCTATCAATTTTCTCATTACTTTATGTTCAATCTGCAGGCTTGTGAGAAATCCTAAATATTTGTATACAGCCTTATCATCCATTTAGTCCAATCCTATTTCCCATCATCTAGCGGGAACTCTTTCTGCTTGCGTAACCTTACCCTTTGCGATATGTAGCGTCTTGCACTTCGTTACTCCAAACTCCATGCAGATATCTTTGACTAAATTCAAATGTAGTATCGATAAATGTTTAGTTGAACAACATTTGATGCATATCAATTAGGTCATCCATGTAGGAATAGGTGAGAAATGTGTGGGACATACCATATCATTGTCATAATTTTAAATATCAGTATGTAGATTCATTAAGCATATGCGACAGTGGGTTTAATGATGGACAAAACCATAATGCGTCAATGAGTCGCCTTGGAAAATGCCAGTTTAATAGTGGATTGGATCTGTAGTTATCTGCTGGTTTTTCTATTTAGTTGTAGTGTTGGTCTCCAATGTCTTCATTACTGTCTCAAAAAGTGTACAATTACGGGGTTGATTGTATATATTTGCTAAAATCTGAATAAGACATGTGTGTTGGGTTGGTATAGCTTACTTGTAGTCAATGTAGTTACATGAATTATTCCTTTTTTATTGGTGCCTGGTCATTACAGTAGAGTCAATTAATGAGGGTGTCTTTACATCCTTGCGAGTTCTTACCAGCATCCTTTTTTGTTCCTCGGCCATGATCTTGTATTCTTCGCAATGCTTATCTACTTTATTGTTATGCATGAAGTCAATATTTTATAATATAGTGGTAGACATGTAATGGGCTAGATATTTACTGGGTTCTTCGTGTCAATATCTTTCGGTTTGAGAAAGGTTACTCCTTCAGTAAAGAATTCGGGTATTTCTTAACTCTTATAAACTCGTTGAGACATTTTTTTCTAATTGATTGAGTAGTATTGAATTTCTTATACAAAAATTTGAATATTATCATACCTGGGTGTGGATGCTTTCCAGTTATGTGTAGCACTGATTGCGACTTTTTAATCATCAAACATTCTTACCTTCGATCCATATCATTAACATCGCTCATCCTAGCTCTGCGTCTTGAATCCATTGTGGCATCCTGGTTGTGCATGCTACCGGGTTACCCCATATTCCTGCCCAAAAAACTCTTCTATTCGGTCTTAGTTGGTGTTCCATTTCCGTTATTTCTTCGGTACGAGAAGTTTGGAAAACGTTTTTCCTTTTCTTCGAACATTCGTTTGTCTTTTTAATCCATACATTCTATATATCTTTGTAATCTCTAGCAGAGCACTTACTTTTTGTTTAAGGTATCCAAACTATCGCTGAAGGAATTTGTTCAGTGTTCAGTTTTGTGTGAACTTGATCTTTCAAATATTATTTGGCAGAGAGACCACATTTGAGATCGATTATCTCCATTTTCCCCATTCGCAATTGTTCCAATATACCGATATCTTACCTAAAAAATCGATTCACCCAATTAGTCGCTAGTTCCATTCGGATTTTCTCTGCTGTTTTTGTCTTTGAAGCGGTAGCAGATTTTCCTTTAAGCCAAGTAATAATCACTGCTACAGATGCCACAGTAAATTGCCGCATGAAAGTTGCAAATGATAGTTAGTCGGTGTATGCTGATAAAATATGTGTGTCTCCATTATGTGTACGCTGTCTCATTCCTTTGAATGCTTGGGTTTAGGTAGTATGGTCTTTGTTTGGTTCTACGTGCGCAAAAACTATGACATGGCTGTTGCAAATTGATAAAGCTAGGAGTCTCTTGATGGATAAGTCAGGTGTATTTCTAATGCGTTATTAATATCTACTCTTGTGTGTTTGATCGTCTAGTGTTCTGGGTGTCTTGATCTCTTGAATGTGTTTGCATTTTCTAGTGGTTAGGGACGTTCTGGTAGGGTCTTGTTGTTCGGTAGGTCCTGACGTTTGTAGGTCTGGACGTTCTGGTATGTATGGACAGTTCTGGTTGTCTGAATTCTGGTATAACTGGTAGATATGGAAGTTGTAGCAGTATGGCCATTACAGGTAATCTGGAATTCTAGTAGTTCTGTATCAAAATGGTCTTCTTCTTCGCTGTCCTCTGGACGACTGAGCACCGTTATCATCTTGATGTCGCTTGTTAGTCGTATTTCATTCGCGTCTTATTATAGTTAATAGTTTACTGCAATTTTTATTTTTAAATGTATAATTCTTTCTTGGTCGGCGATTCTATGCGCACTACTTATAACAATCGGATATTCACGTATAAACTCTCTATGGAGCTCTTGTCGATAACTATTAAAAACAGTCGCTAAAAGTATAACGTTACCCTATAAAGTTATTATATTATATTATTATATATTATATGTTATATTATTATTTTTATCATTATTATTGGTATGATTATTATATATATTATTATTATTATTATTGATGATTATTATTATTTAATATTATATTATTATGATGATTATATAGTATTATTATTATTATCAGTATAGGTGGTCTTTATTGTGCAACACAATCTAAGGTACATTTGGTCCGGATACCACAAGGCGGGGTGAGGCCAAACCAACAAAAGTTACATTATAACAGCGTGAAAAACACAAAGTATAGTACACATAGTATAGTATTGTAGACAAAGAATCAAATACAAAATAATAAATAAAGATGGACATGGTGATAACAAATCAATAACAAGTTTCTATCTAGTAAAACAAGCAAGTATGCAAATCTTCAAAAGAGAGAAAATAGAGTGATAACTGCAAAAATCTTCTGAACTATGTGACAACTTTGAAGGATGACTGCTTTCTGCATGCTGATTGTACTAGAGATTTGCAGGACAGGACCAGGCATGTTAGGCTGGCAGAGAGGGAAGATGGTTATGACTCATGGCTGAGATCAAGATAGCACGACAGTAACAGTTTCATTTTCCAAATTCTATTTCTGACTTAAATTTTGATATCTTCCAACTTACGTGTTCTCGGTGTCTCAATATTTTTACCATGGGGATCAGCAATGTCAGTAGATGTTAGATTTATAGCAAAAATGATGTTACGGTTGTTAGTGGTCTATGGTTTTGCTGTTATATACCTGTTTCTCCCAATACAATTACTAAATCGGCATTTCGATCACAGGTGCAGGGAGGAAAATACTTGTAATAAGAGGGATTGACTAGAGATGTGCGTCATTCCTAGATGTTGAAAAACTATCTTGCTACCTGATTATGCCTACTCGAGATACAGTTTGCAATTGAAGGACACCCAGCTATAAAAATGGTCTTTGTCCGGTAAACTTTTTGCATTTTGTACAAATATCATTGATTTTATCATTGGATTCATTTGATGATTTGATGATGATATTTTTTTATAGTTGTCAGTATTTATAACCCTGATATTGGATGGCGAACATAAATTCCTTCGTGTTTCAGCAAACAAATCTCCTTTGTGAATCCATCTAACTGATTGTAGCCATGTCAATATTTGGCTTCTGAGATGCCTTTTCGGTACATCCATGAATTGATTAGATTCCAGACATTCATCGTCCATATTAAAATATTCTATGATATTTCTAAGATGGAAAAGAATCGTCATTTAATTCTAGCTGAGTGGAGTTAGAGTTATAGTTCATCTCGGAGTTTAAGTTCTTGGTGATAATGGAATGTAGTATTAAGAAAGTATGATCTGAGTTTATGAACTGCAAAAGCACAACGACCAAGGATTTACCAAACTCGTCACCCTTCCACGTGTTATAGGCTATATAACCTTTCAGAAGATGCTTTCTATTATATTAACGTATTGTTTCGGAATATAGCGCGATGTTTTTTCCGAAAAACAATCTCAAAAACAGCACTCGCGGTATATCCGAGCGCTTGCATTTGAACTAGCGCCTGAACATAGGGCCACGCCTCTATACAACTCCCGCGCATAGTCTGCTGCGCTTCGCACCGCCCCACCCCACTCGAAGCCACTGAACTCGGCGAAACTTGGGCGGAAACTGCTGTAGTCGTCAGAATCCTTAGCCGTCGAAGCAATCGTGACCTAGATTGACCTACTAGATTTGTTTGTCGGGTTGTCTATCTACGTTGCAAGAGCTAAGAGTCTACGGACGTAATAATGAGTGATGCAGGAGAAGATGAACATGGTAAAGATGAACAATTGAAGACTCTGATCGCGTGGAAAAGAAGGTTCTCTGCCTACAAACAGCAAGGGATGGCGAGGGAGCTAGCCTAGGCCACGACCATAGATACTAGGGCCTAGTAAACACCCACCCCCCCCACGAAGTAAACATTGAAGACCAGGAATCAGATGGTGACATGTGGTGGACATGTGAGCTTTGCTGGCCCGACCCTGTAAAAAACCATAGGCCTAGGCCCTAAACATTGTTCAAATGTTTTGTTGTAAGTGTTTCATGTACATTTAATTTCTTGTTTTTCTTTTCTGGAAATGATTCTGAACAAATTGGGGGTTCGTGTTATATCGAGGTCGTGCGTGATGCGGAACAATACGATATATTATTATTATTATTATGATTATTATTTTATTGGATGTATTTCATACAACTGGTCAAAACCGGAATGGAACATGTTGTACGGACTTACGTCAAGTACTCCATGTGATCTATATTACAATTACCTACATTATTACTTGTCTTAAACTCTAACAAAATAAGTCATTATAATATAGTTTGTAGATGATGTTTTCTTTCTGCTTGTACGGTCGTGCCGATTTCTCGTCGCCATCCTAGCATTGCTTCTTCGGGGGACTATGGGCAACACTAAAAACCATGTCAGGATGAGAAGCTGTCTCGGAATCTCGAAGTTCATTCGTAGTTTAGAAAATTTACGAACTATTATACACTGTGTTGAGATACTGCCTTTTGATGTCTCGATGTAAACATTGTGAGTGGAATAGATCTAGTTGTTTAATGCTTCATGTAGCCTTCTTCGGCTATGATGCCATTAGCCGATATCAGTATGGATTGTATTACCTTTTCTGTTCCACATCCAGAATCTTGATACACACAACGATGAAAGTTTTTTTTTTTTCCACTATAACCAGTCAATTTTTTTCTTCCATTGTCGTCTCGACGTTATGGCACATTGGACAGGCAACGTCATAAGGGTGTTTCTTGTTTCTTCTTGTGGGTGGGTGGGCGGGAGGGGGGCAAATTATAATATATCGGTCTGTTGTGAATGTATAGTTGGTCATGTTAACTGTGCAGGTCGTCATATAATTGAAATCTTTGCTATCTAGTACTTTCTCGGTTTGTATGTGTAGTAAGGTGTTGTGTGTAATCATGAGGTTGTACTTGATTGCCTAGTTTTTGGTGAATAATCTTAGCTACTGGTTATGTCTGTAGAGGTAATCCGTTGAAATAGTGGACTGGCCACCGGATTATGAATGCGTTTGATTGTTGTCACCATTACACACATTTTCTACAGACGTTTACTGTCGCATCTTGTATATGTATTTTTTATAAGTTTCGTTGGCAATCAATCTGTCTGAATAGCCAGCATAAACTTCTGTTTCTCCAATAGATCCTGTGTTTTAACCACCTATTTGATAGCTTTAAATATCACGTGACCTTTATGTAGTTCATCAGAAGTCTCTTGTGTAGGGTCTTTTCTCGAGATACGTAACTCTTTTGAAGGTCAGTATGAGTTTCCCTTGTAGATGATATTTCGTTTGCTAGATTGAGTTTGAGTTAATGATTTTGTCAGCTAGGCACCACAGCCATGCAGTGTTGAGTGGTTGCTCTTGTAAAAAAATATTTTTTCTTAAAATGTCTAGTTGTTTCGACTATAAGTTGTTCAGATCAATTAGCTCGTCCTCCTTGTTCTCTGGAAGTGTCAATTCTCTCATTTTTATTATTATTATTACTTATTATTATTATTATTATTATTATTATTATTATTATTATTATTATTATTATTATTATTGAGTGATTGTCTCACTTTATAAAAAAGGGTGACAGGAAGGAAGTAAAAAACTACAGAGGCATCACCCTTATGAGCCAAGGAGCTAAAATATATGAAAGAATAATACAAGCAAGATTAAATGAAATAATAGAACCACAGCTAAGGGAAGAGCAGTATGGGTTTCGGAGTGGAAGGTCAACCACTGATTTGATATTCGCATTGCGACAAATCATGAAAACTAGATGGGAGGCAGGACAAACGGTGTACATAGTGTTTTTAGACCTAGAAAAAGCCTATGATAGCATACCCCAAGGGAAAAGTGTGGGAGTGCCTAAAAAGAAGGGTGTTAGCAACGGCATGATCGAGAGAATAATTAGTATGTACCAACAATGTACAAGTTGTGTTCAAATAAACGATGGAAATACTGAGTGGTTCAACACTAACTCTGGCCTAAGGCAGGGCTGCCACTGACATTTAAAAAAAAATCCTGTTGGAGGACGTTAAAAATCCGCAAAAATCCGTGAAAAGTCTAAAAACGTTAATTTCATTGATCAAACTATGAAAATGGCTAAATGTTATGTTTATATTTGTTACCATCATAACCTAAAAGTTGCTAAGGGCCTAGGCCTATGCACAGACGAGAATAAATGAGCCAGAAATGCCGTGGTTGTTTTAAATTTAAAGATTGCATAAAAATGTTAAATGTTACTTATTTACAGAAAATCTGTTTTCAATCTTCCCTTTGGTTAAAAAATTCTTAGCCTAGGCAGGCCCTAGGAATTTTTGCATCACAATTTTGACCTAGCCCATGTGTTGTGTTTATTAATAAACATTGCAGTCTTGCAGAACTTTTTTAATAACATTTTAATCATTACCAATTCTATTTTTCACGTTTTTGATCACATAATCCAAACTTTATAAAAAAAAAGAAAGAAAACAATTTTGTAGGCTCCAATCCCATTGTTTGTTCTTGGCTCCCCCCACTCCCAAAAGAAAACTGTTTCTGCAGAAGCAGTTCCTACAATGTCTAGGACACGGCTCCGCCCTTGCTCCCGCCCCCTATCGAAAGTCGAATCGATTATCGCCCCGCTTCAATTTTTTACAATCGAAATTTCCCTGCGCAGATCAAATATACCGAAAATAAAGCAATAGAAAATGTAATTAACGAAATATCCGTAAATAAGACTAAAAATCCGTTTATCCGTTTTGCACCCTAAATATCCATAAAAACGGATAAAATCCGTTAAAACGGCAGCCCTGGCCTAAGGCAAGGCAGTGTAATATCCCCATTACTATTCTCAATAGTAATGGACGAAATATTAAATAAGGTGGAACCAGAGACAGGAACTGGCACAAGGACAATGATTTATGCGGATGACATCCTAGTGTGGGGAGAGACAGCTGAAGAAGTAGAAACTTGTAACAGAAGAATTTGGACTAAAGATCAGTGTAGGAAAAAGTAAAACTATTGTGATGGAAAAATCTAGAAAGAAAGGAACAAGTAAAGTAACTAGAGAAAAATTAAAATTGGAGATGAGGAAAAGTAACTAGAGGCAGAAGAGTTTGCGTACGTAGGTAGCATTATCACAAAGGAGGCAAAGATGGGAAGTGAGATCAGTAAAAGGGTGGCCCAGGCAGAATCCTTCTATCAGCAAGTAAGGAAGTTACTTTGGAACGAGGATTTCCCTAATGAATGCAAGGTGTTATTGTACAAGGTGTACTATCTACCATCCTTAATATGCTTCAGTGACCTGGACACTAGGGGCCGTTTGATTCAAGTAGGATTCAAGCAGCTGAAATGAAGTTCGTAAGAAGCATAGCCCGGGAAAATCGAAGTTAGACAAAATTAGAAGCCAAGAAATCAGGACAAAAGTGGAGTTTGAGAAGCTATTATTCAAAATTGGACAAAAAAGGGTTTAGATGGTATGGACATGTCAGAAGAATGGGAGAAGAAAGAATTCCAGGACAGAATTTGAAAGTGGGGACAAAGTTAAAAGACGAGTCGGTAGACCAAAAGAGAAGTGGAAAGATCAATAAGAAATGATATACGGAAAAAGAGGTGAGAAGTGGGGAAGAAGTGGGAAGGCAAGGAAACTGTGGGAAGCCCGAAGTGGGTGGCGTTTTGCTGGTGGGAAGAAGTGCGAGTGAACCTGAAGAGGACATGGGCAGGCCTGGCAAGCCGGTGTTAACAACTCATAAAAGGCCCTAGAAAATTGGTGGCTATAGCCACCCCCTGACCTAACTCAAGTTGGAAACAGGAGTCAGAAATATATATATTATTATAATCATGGATTTGTATGAGCTATCCGGGGTCTGAGGCGAATCCCCAGCCGCCGGAGTCGATTTGTTTGGGGTATTTCTGTCCTCCAGATAGCTTTTAGAGCAATCTGAGCAAGGAAGGCACGAAATACTTATTGTAATAATTGACAAGGAAATGTATTACCTAAACATATTTTTAGAATATGGAACTGAAATGGTTGTTTTTGATATAAAAAGTATTTTTCTCAATGATTGGTGTTTTATTTTAATTTGGTATTTAAATTCTTCTCATTCTCAATCTCATGAAGACAAAAAAATGTTTATTTGGTGCAGAAGAGACCATATTTTCACCAGGTGGTCACCCATGACACGTGCCAGCCGGCAGCAATGAGGAGTGCATCGGACTTTGAGACTGCGGCGCGAGGGAAACTGGAGCCTCACTCACTTAGACAAGACTCATGTTCCAGGAAACAAAAGTAGGCGCAATGATGTTGAAAACTTCAAAGTGTATTACTACATACACAATATTTACTATTTAGTATTACAAAATAAAATAAGAAAGTATTTGGAAATCCAAAAATTGACGGTAAAATTAATAAAACTGTCCTATGTGGGAAAACCGGGACACCGGGATAGGTACCTGAAAACCAGGACTGTCCTGGGAAAACCGGGACGTCTGGTCACCACTCACCCTACCTGAAGTTAGGGATGACATTGATTTCTTAAAGTCAGAATCGATTCCCAACAAAAAATAAATATTTGTAAGCACCGTTATTTTGGTGGACTATTTCCGCGGAGCCCGTGATACGCGCCGTTATTTTGGCAGTCTATTTCCGTGAAACCCGTGACGTCACGGTACGCTGTTACATTGTCGCCTGTTTACTGTACCGCCTACCGCAAGCATAATATTCGGTCTGGACCGGCACCTCCACCATCCCCATACATTTTGCACATGAAAAGGTTCAATTTGGCGAGCTAATTCGCGTTTTGACCAGTTTGATACAATATCCTACGTTATTTCGTGAGATTTCGCAAAATTCGCGTTTTCGAAAGGTGTTTTTTCCATCACTAAATGATGTATTTCGTCGACAATGTTACAATTTAGGCAATAAAAAGGACATTTAAAATAATTTGCATCATCACCATTTTTCACTACCTCTAGGTATTTTGTCTTCTTGGGCAGTTGTAGACCTGATAGGTTTGTCAGTGGTGGGGCAATACACTTGTTGTTCAAATTCTTCTTAGGGATAACCTCGACCAACAAAAGCATTCACAATGCGGTGGCAATAGTGTGCGAGGTCTTGGTCGTTAGAACATATGCGTTTGCCTCGGGTAGCTAACGAGTGGGGCAGGGACCGTTCAGTTTGCTTCGGGTGGCAACTCTTGAAGTGTACGTAGGTACTGTATTATTGTTTAGTATTGTCCAACCTAGGAAGATTGCCTAGTGTGCAACCCTAATCACAGTACAAACCAGGGTAGAGAGACCTCAGCCACAAACTTTTCAACAGCCGGTGGTTGGTCGCACACAACACAATACTTCATGCGTTTTTTGTTTTCAGAGAAACAGTAAACGTGTTCACTGTCCCATCCCTAGCTTAGACACAGTTCAATACAGATAGATGTTTTCAGGTGTACCCACCTCAGCAACGGTGTCGAACTCTGGTTCGAACACGGTGCAATGTCCGCACCACGGTGCATAGAAGTCGACCAGCCAGATGGGTTGACCTTCAATCACCTCCGACTGAAACGACTCGGGAGTCAACTCTTGGACCGTATTAGGCAGGTAATACGACATCCACTTTCTGATGGTAAAGGAGTCTCGCTGGTAGCTGCCATACGACCTGTGATGGGGAACACAACAGTGATTTTGATTTAAAACTTTTGATTAATTATTTCTAAGCGTGGAAATTGTCTATTGGCTAGTTAGATTGGAGAAGGGTTGACAAGTTGGGAAATCAAAGAGAACATAAATCCCAGCCTGAAGGGCTGGGGGCGACAAAACTTTTCACCTGCTGATGACAACTGCAGTTAACTAAAAGTTGTTACCTTAATCCATGACGCGTTTCGTCCTTCTGCGACTCGTCAGGCGGATGGTGGCCACTAAAAATCAGCTAACTACATGCAAACAAAACTCACAACACATAACCAAACCTGTGGTAGGGCCACGCAAGAAGTAAATTATGCATGCATGTTGTCATCATTAGCAAGGTTACTTCACACACCCTTCATACCGAGACACACCGTCAGCACATCCAGTAAGGGGGTTTCCCCCACAACTCTAGTGCTCGGGTGACAAAACATCCATGACTTACCCTGGATTCGAACCAGGACCCTTGGCAACAAGAGAAAAGCTGCCCCCTGCTGTTACTGTGCCAGGGTGCCTCTTCATTCATACTAAGGGAAAGGGTTAGAGATAGGAAGTGTGGAAAGTCACATAACAGCACAACCAGTGAGGGAGATTCCCTCCTTCATGATTCTTAAAAAATCATTCCTTTAAAAATAAAAATAAAAAATAAATGTCATAAAAAAAAAGATTCTATGTAAATAATAGCCAACTAGTCAGGTGCACTCACACGACCGACGCCAGAGCCTCCCCTCCCAGCGGGTAGAGTCTGATGGTGGGATATGATCGTGTAAATAATAGCCAACTAGTCAGGGGCACTCCCCGACCGACGCCAGAGCCTCCCCTCCCCGCGGGGTAGAGTCTGATGGGGGGAATGATCGTGTAAAAAATAGCCAACTAGTCAGGTGCACTCACACGCCCCCCGGGG
>JAMZAV010013847.1:0-15293 GCA_024449915.1 Sweltsa coloradensis | reverse complement strand
TTTACCATTCCGATGATTCCTATAGCTATCGTTCCATCTTTCCTTTACTTTGCTAATGTGTGCTGATTTGAGATGTCATGTTATTGCACTAGGCCTGTAAGACACATGTTTCACAAAGTTCTTTCATGTTAATTCCCATCTTTGCTAGAAAGTCTGCTTTTTCATTCCCGATGATACCACAATGGGCAGGAACCCCTTCCCCCCCCCCCCAAAAAAAAAACAACCGTCTGTTCTGCTTGCATTAATTTTAGCATCTTGAGTTTACACATTTTTTATCTTGTCAGTGGTGCGCTGACAATATGAGGACAGACAGGAGCAATAGGGAACTATAGCCTTCATTCCAGAACTCTATGTTAACAATAACAATATATATTTTTGCGGATTCGTATTATGGTCAATATTTACTAAAGAAAATTTGGATCTGGTTTCCCGCCAAAAGACAACACGAAAAGTAGTGTGACGTCGCCGAGGTCTACGCAGTTGGGCGCACACTTGAAGGAAGCTAGCAGACCGCTCCCCGTTCCCGTCAGTTGTGTTATTGTTTAGATTTCTATTTTCTAGATTAAAAGAAATACGTTATATAAAAGCTACCTACCATAAGGGCATTTACGGTTTAAGGAGTCAGCCTTGTCAAAACCCTGTTCACTGTTCAGTCATTTTTGTAGACTACTTAGGCCAGCTGGTATTGATCGCGCATGCGACAAGGCGAACTACCATTGGAATACAGGTTTGTTTCTTTGTCCGTACGGAACTGTTTGGAATCTGTCTCACATGAAAATAGTCATTTGCATCTGTAAGAAACAAGTGTTTGGGTGGTGTTCATCTCTCTCCAGAGTCCAGACACCTGTTCTACAACAGAACGAACATGTTCGAACGGTTCTGATAGAAAGGAGGAGTGGATAAAACAGAGTGAAATGTACGGCGGGAATTCGAATTACCACTGATGAAAATAAGGCTATGGGGAAAGTTGGTTGGTTGAAATGTGTACGTACTGAAGATTCACTCGACTGTTATTTTGGTAATTAATTAAATCATCGTTAGCCATAAACTTTTCGCAAAATACGCTTTTTATGTTAAACATGTTTTCCGTCCATTTCAAGGGGAGTGAGGTCCCTACCGGAACCCACCATTAGTGAGACCCTCCCCCCACCACTCAGCAGAGAAATGGAGACCATTATATTTATTATAGGTTGATTATTTTGGAGTAGAAATCCACTTGTTGGCCATGGTGGGTGTAGGGTACAGAATTCCCAAAAGGAATTGTGCTGAATTTTTTAACCGTTTTTTTTCAAGGCCAAACCGTTGAACGAAATTTCTATTTTAGACTTTTGATTCGTGTAAGGAATGAAAAATAGAATTTTATTCATATTTTTATCGTCTTGTAGGATGTCCCGGAAATAACTTTTTTTACTTTTCCAACAAAAAAAGTCAGAATGGCCCCAACTTGCCCGTTTTGGTTATACTGATATATTCTGAAAATGTTATTATTTTGGAGTTGAAATCCACGTGTTGGCCAATGGTGGATGCGGTGTATAGGGGTGAGTGGTGAGTGGTGACCAAATGGTCCATTTTAATTTAAGGGGGTGTTTTCTCCGTTTTTATTTTTCAGGGCCAAAGCGTCAAACAAAAAATATTTTAGACTTTTGATTCGTGTAAGAAATGAAAAATAGGATGGCATCCACATTTTCTTTTTGTTGTATGTCCCGGAAATACCATTTTAGACTTTTTTTTAAATGGCCCCAAATTGCCCGTTTTGGTTAAAACTGATATAGGCCTATTTTTAAAGAGTTATTATTTTGGAGTCGAAATCCACTCGTTGGCCAGAGTGGTGGATGCGGGATGCCTAAATGGTAAATTTTAAGGTAGTGTTTCCAATGTTTCTTCACAGTTATTTCATTCCAAAAAGTCTTCTATACTAATCAGCAAAAATGTTTTGTTTTCAATGACCACATGGTGATTGGTCGCGTTATGACCAATATGGTTATGACATATTGCTCTGTTTTTCCCGCCATTATTACGTGTAAAACTTTTTAAGCTCACTTTTAAGACTGAAAATATTTTATTGGATGAGCGAAGCGAAGACTTCAATTTCACTGATCCCTCAAAAAATTTAGCTCCAATGTTTTTTTTTTTTTTTTTTTGTCTTGTTTGTTCGCATGCTACCGGGCAAACGGCATAATAATATGCGATCTTGATGAAAAATTTGAGGACCTTCGAAATCTCTGAACTTAGACGTGTCACGTTTTTGGGTACAATCGAAGAAATATTTCTCATGAATATCGTACTTTTTCGATTTTTTTCGATTTTTAGTGCGATATTTTCGTGACATTTTGGGCCGATTCTGACCAAATGGGTGGGGCTACAACGTTCATATTTTACACGTACATTAAGGTAATGGTAACATCACGCCAGTACTTTTTATAACTCCATGGTAACATATTGCTTTATGAAAGAAAAAGTTGAAAAGGTTAGCCAAAATCCATGAATAAAGGTTTTTAATCTGAGTTTTTTTAGGTACATTATAACAATTAACTCAAAAAACTAACATTAAAACCTTTATTCATGGATTCTGGCTAACCTTTTCCACTTTTTCTTTGAGGTACATTATAACAATTAAAACAATTGAAATGGGCACGTTCTGTACTGTTGAGTGCCCTAAAACAACATTAACTAACTAACAATTATAGCTAGGCGGATAAGGCTAACAATTAGGGGTTTTGTGGTAGAGGTCTGAATTTTGGACTGTATACTCAGAACAATATTCTAAGAAAATTGCCTCGAGGTGCCATGACAAAATTCGTCCTGTTAAGGGGGTGGAAGGGGTTGAAAAATGGCATTTTTTAAAAATTCGGAAATTCAAATATCAAACTAAATTTTATCCTAAGATTACAAAATTAATACATATTGTAGATAAAAGTCCAAAATTTATTTAAAAAAATACATATTACCATATATGTATATCTAACCATATTTTACACCCTTTGACTTTTATTAACAAATTTTCTCACTGTGCTGGGAGGATTGGCCTACCAGACGTGGGTTTTGTGATAGGGCCGTGAATTTTCCCTAAAATACTCAGAAGAATGTTCTCTAAAAAATGGCTCGAGGTGCCCTCAAAAAAGTTACTTGCTTATTGGAGAAAAATGGGGTGTACTAAAAGGGGTTGATAACACTAAAATAAATAAATCTGTATTCAAATATAATATAAAGGACGCCGAATTAACATCTATTGTAGATTAAGATCTAAAGTTTAATTTAAAAAATTAAAATTTCACCATTTATGTAAATCTGATCAGATTATGCACCCTGACCACTTTTCATAAATTTACTCAATATTAACGAAAGTGTATCGTGTGACCACTTGTTTTGTCCCAAATTATTCCAATATTACGAATTAGGACGAAAAGAACATTTTGCCATGCCATGGGTACATTTTCGCGCAATGGACTTTGTCCCCTTTTTACACATTTACTCCAAAATAACGAAAGTTTATAGTGTGACCACTCGTTTAATCTCAAATTTTGTCAATAATACGAATTAGGACGATTTTTTTAACACCTTGGGCACATTTTTTTGGGGCTACAATCACATTTTCAAATAAAAATGTTTACAACAATTAAGTTTTATTTTATTAAATCGTACAACGCGCACAAGGCAACATACTCGTAAATAATTTGTCAAATTTAGGGCTGCTCTATAATAGCCTGGCAATAGCTTCCCGTTATCGTTACAGTTAACAGGCAATGTTAAATCATAACCAATATTCCCGTTACCATTGCAGGGCCTCGTTCCCGGGCTATTGTGAATAGTCCTTGTGTAAATAACTCAATAAAAATCTAAATGAAAATTAAATTCGGAAAGTGTTATGGAACAAATCTACGACTTCCCGTGCACTAATTAAATAAATATACTGTACCTATTTGTATAACATCAATAACTGTGCTTTTAAAGAAGATATTTTGACAAGTTTATATAACTTATTACCAATTCACTGATCTTTAATTCAAAACATACTTATAACAAGAAAACAGTATGAAGACCATATAAAATAGAGGATCGATTGACCAAAATGACTCATCCATCAACGTGGCTATATTATTATAGCGTTAGCAAAGCGGCCAGTATTCACAGTACATGATTCACACATCATGAATGTACTATTTTGATCCAATAGGTGTGTTGACACTCGACTACAAAACCACCAAATTGTTAGGTTACTCTTAATAGGCTATTTGACGCTTATTGTTAGAAAATGGATCAGAGTCCATTGCGTGAAAATATGCCCAAGGTGTTACAAAAAAAATCGTCTTAATTAATATTATTGACATGATTTGGGATTAAACGAATGGTCACACGATACACTTTCGTTATTTTTGAGTAAATTTGTAAAAAAAAAAAAGGGGTCAAAGTCCATTGCGTAAAAATGTACCCAAAGTGTTAAAAACTTATTTTCGTCCTAATTCGTATTATTGGCATAATTTGGGACAAAACGAGTGGTCACACTATACACTTTTGTTAATCTTGAGTAAATGTGTGAAAATGGGTCAAAGTCCATTGTGTGAAAATGTACCCAAGGCATTGTAAAATGTTCTTTTCGTCCAAATTCGTAATATTGGAATAATTTGGGACAAAACAAGTGGTCACACGATACACTTTCGTTAATATTGAGTAAATTTATGAAAAGTGGTCAGGGTGCATAATCTGATCAGATTTACATAAATGGTGAAATTTTAATTTTTTAAATTAAACTTTAGATCTTTAGACCTAAGCGGCTTAGGTTGCCGCTCAGTCAGAGTACATTTGCGACAGCGCGCAAACATGGGTCCATTAAACTCATAATAGTTTGAATTTAGGAAGCGTCATCGAGCAAAGTAGATTGCCATCATCTTCTCCACAAAATTATGCATCTTGTGATGTTATTGGTTTAGATTTCTTTTGCGCGAGTCAAAAGATACGGCGAGTTACATTTTCGTACCATGCTAATTCTTATGGGCGCTGAGACCAGAGAGAACCAATTTCCTTCCCGCCTTCAAAACTTTCCTCGGCGGTTTGGGACACAGCCTTGCAAGTTCGAAATGAATGACCATTTTTAGATGGCGTAATACCTCAAATATTTCGCTGCAGCTGCAGCTGTCAGACTGTCCTCAAAACACAAAGCATAGCCTAGGCCATAGATACTAGCATAGGCCCCTAGCCTTGTGTCAAACCGAGTGTCAAACATCAACATCTAGGCCGTAGGCTTAGTTTGAAGTGGTAATGATCAACATTTTGAATAGGTTACAATTAGTCTAGGTTTAGCTATTGAATTACCCACACCACATTACTTCGTATGACAAGACAAGGGCTAGGCCTAGGGCCTAGCCATTTTGCCATGTCAAGTGTAGGGCCCAGGCCCTAGCAAAATTCGGTAGGCTACTCTTTCGGTTGGTATGGACAGTTATTTTATGTGTACCTACAAAACCTTTAACGTCACTATTTTAAATCTAAAGTAGGCCTAGTACCTACTGATCAAAAACTGTCCATACCAACCGAAAGAGTTCCCAAAAGGGTAGTACATTAAGTTGTTAATTTGTCATTAGGAAGATGGCATCGAGTTCTGTGAGCCAAGAAGACATGGAAAACGATTTTGAGCTGTCTTCCCGACGTTCCAGGATTCGCACTGCTCGAGCTCGTACTGTGAATCCTCCAACTAGAATTGGTGAGCATGACAGTAGGCCTGGCTCTAGCCCTTAGGCTTAGGCCCCTAGGCTGTAGAAGCGTAGGCTAGTGCCTCGAACTTGTAGATAAATTCGTTTCTTTTTGGTGACTTTAATGGTTAGTGCACCCCTAACCAGGCCTACTTTTCCCCTAACATTGCAGTTGTTAAAAACAAAAAGTTGGACTCCCCCAACTGCAAAAGTAGCCATAAGAAGCCTAAGGCCCCTGGCTACCGATAGGCTCCAGACCTATCCTAGGCCTAGCCCAATGCTGTCCAAACCAATTTAGGGTCTACTAGGCCGGTACTTCTGTCGTTGGGGTGGGCCAACTTTTTAACACTGTCATATTCCACGAAAAGCTTAGGTACGCGGGTGGAAAAGGATTTCAGGTGCGCTCTTATAAAAAATATCCTAGAACTAGCGCGGCGCACTGTAGCCAGCGGAAAGTTTATAAGTTGGCTCACCCCAACGACAGAAGTGCCACTAGGCCTAGGGCCAGTACTAGGGTTGACAACCGTCTGGAATTTCTTCGGACAAACCGGATTTCAACGCATTTGTCCAGATAGAGGAATTGCCGGTCCAGAATTTCTGTATCACTGTAAGCTCATAGGTAGGGCCTACCCTGAAAAGTTGGAAGTTTTTGTCACTCATAAGTCTACTCGTTTGATGTCTATTTTCTGCTTTGCCATTGGTTCTCGACTGTTCTTTCGCCCACTTTGACAAGGTTACTGTTGCGGAAGTTGCACTAATGTAACACCAACGATAGTTAGGCCCATTTGTAGCCTATCAAGATCATGGCAGCAAAGTGATACTTGGTGGTCAAAGTATTTGGTCTGTTCAATAACCTTTTGTACAAATGGTAAATTTCTTTGAAAAATGGCAGTAGGGCTACGTAGCCCTACTTGTTCATTATCCAGACCCCCTAAGTTAGTTAGGTTAGGTGAGGGGGGTTAGGGGGCACATTATTATTATTACTATTATTATTATTATTATTATTTTATTGGATGTATTTCATACAAACTCGGTCAAAACCGGAGCTAACATGTTGTACGGACTTACGTCAAGTACTTCCATGTGTATCTATATTACATACCTACATTATTACTTTGTCTTAACTCTTACTAAAATAAGTCATTTATAATATAGTTTGTAGATGATGTTTTCTTTCTGCTGTGTACGGTCGTGGCCGATTTCTCGTCGCCATCCTAGCATTTGCTCTTCGGACTATGGGAAACCACGAAAAACCATGTCAGGATGGAAGCTGTCTCGGAATCTCGAAGTATCATTCTTAGTTTAGAAATTTACGAACTTTTCTACACGTGTTGAGTATTTCTGCCTTTTGAGTCTCGATGTAAACATTGGGTGGAAGATCTAGTTGTTTAATGCTTTCATGTAGCTTCTTCGGTATGATGCCATTAGCCGATATCACGTATGGGATTGTATTACCTTTTTCTGTTTCCATATCTTCTTCATCTCAATTGCAAGTTCACTATACTTGTCAATTTTTTTCTTCCATGTAGTCTCGACGTTATGGCACATTGGGACAGCAACGTCAATAAGGATAGTTTCTTGTTTCTTCTTGTCAATTATATATATTTATATATTATTATATTATATATTATATATATTATATATATATTATTATTATTATTATTATTATTATTATTATTATTATTATTATTAGCCTATTAGACCATATTATTATTAGGCCTATTATTATTATTGAAGGATTGAAGACTTTCGCGAACCGTAATATTAATATTAGACAGTTTTCGGGACATTGTAGGCCTACCACGTTAATAAGAGTGTAATAACACATACCGGTACGTCTGTGTTATTGCGCGCTTGACGTTTCGCAGCCTACTGTGAGCCGCATTGTCCAAAGACTGAAGAGACTCCTGCTTTGCTCCTGGTTTGAGCCCTCGTTTTCATCCCATGTGTGCCTGCGTTGGAAGATGATATTGGCCACATTGCCTGTTGTGTGTGTGGGGTGGAGGGGGCGGGGGATGGCGCAACGATGGTCTGTCTGTCCGACTCCGGTTGCTGTTTTTCTATTGCACTCTTCGTACGTTTCAGTGTCGGACCCCAAGATAGACTTAATTTGAATCCATCTCCTCCATTGAAATTATTGTCGTTTTTTCGGATTTACACCGCCTCCCTGATATATCTCGGCAAAAAGTTGGTATTGAAGTTGAGGACTCGTGTGTTTTCAAACTGAATTTGGTGTCCTGGGTTTGAAATATTCTCCTGAGCGTGTTTAGCCAGCGCAGAGTTGTTTGAGTCGCCTTTCCTGCAGTGGGCCATGTGTTCGATTATTCTTGTTCTAATTGTTTGGCCCGTCTGTCCGATGTACACTTTACCACACTCACAGGGAACTTCGTACACTCCCGAGACCATTAGAGGATTATGGTCTTTGACTGAGTTTAGTGACGCTTGGAGTTTTTTTATGTGGGGAGTAAACAGGGTGTATGTCATGCTTCTTTAGTATTCGCGCTATCTTGTCGGTGACCTGATGAACATATGGAAGAAAAGCTTTATTTTTTTACATTGTCAGTTGATTTATCTTTAAAGGTTTTTGAGATACACTTTGTTGTTTGAATGCTCTTCTTATGGCAATGGGATTGTATCCATTCTGTACTAAAGCTGTTGTGAGAGTTTTCTTTTCGTTTATAAAGCTTTGTTTATCGAAAATATGCACTGCCCTAGTTATAAGGGTATTCATAACTGCTCGTTTTTTATTCGGATGGTGGTGTGATTGAGCGTGCAGGTGCTGATTAGTGTGCGTGTCTTTCCTGTATGCACTGTGGCCTAGTTTTCCATTCTTTAGTTTTGTTACCAATACGTCTAGGAAAGGTAGACTATTGTTTTTCTCTCGTTCGATAGTAAATTGAATGCTTTTATTGATAGGCCTACTGTTGAGGTGTTGGTGGAAACGTGTTAGCTCCCGGTCGCCATGAGACCAAACGGCATAAATATCATCAACATAGCGAAGCCATAATTTAGGTTTTAAGGGAGCTGATCTAGAGCTTTTCTTCAAAATACTGCATGTAAATGTTAGCTACAACAGGTGAAATCGGGGAACACATAGGCTAGCCGCTCCTTCTTTTTGTTTATAAAACTCTCCATTCCAAACAAAAAAATGTTGATGTAAGGCAATGTTCAGTTAGCTGCCCTAGATGTTCTGGTACCATCTCTTTGATTACCTCCATTGTTTCGGAAATGGGCAGCTTGGTAAACAATGAGACGATGTCAAAACTAACCATTATATCCCCCTCTTCTACTCGTAGAGTGTCAAATATCTCCACGAAATGTGATGAGTCTTTAACGAAAGAAGCCGACGTTGGGACCATGAGCTGTAACTGTTTTGCCAGATGTTTAGCTAATGATGTGTGGGCGAGTCCACGGCACTGACTATCGGTCGCAAGGGAATGCCTGGCTTGTGAATCTTGGTAGACCGTACGTTCTAGGAGCTTTGGGATCATGGTTTGTTATGTACCTATTTCTTGACTTGTGGGTCTAGTGGAGATGCTTTTAATGAGATTAACTGTTTTTCGTGTGATCACTTTAATGGGATTTTTGACACTTTCTCGTAAGTGGGGTCCTCAAGTAGCTCGTGCATTTTTGTATTGTTCGCTCTGGTGAAGTGGACTGATGGTTTAATCACTAGATTAGTGAAACAGCTCGCTTATAACATTTGACTTAATAACCGTACAATAAATAATAACACTTATGAATGAATAAAACAATATTTGCTATATTGAATGATTACTGCTGCTACAAAATGTCGGACTGTTGTCATTAGTTACTAAAACATATGCAAATATATAAACAACAACAAATGCCTTCTAAGGTAATGTCAAGGACCAGTTAAATGGTTGTCAAGGTCTCTCAAGTGAAGATCAAACATACTCCCGCGTGAAAAATGTTGACCATCTTTTTCAAATAGTGAATAACATATAAATAAATAAATTTCCCTTTCGAACTCGAGAGATTCCTAAACTCAGACGATGAAGACGAAAGCGTCTTTGAAGTACCAAATGCTTTAAGGCGACAACGCGTCGTACTCATAGGTAGGACTAGTGCACAAACTTGCGACTTCGTAGGTGAAGAATGAGGAAGATCATGCAGACCACGTCGTAGGCAAAGACGAGGGAGATGATGAGAGCTACGTCGTACGCGAAGACGAGGTTGATGAAGAATGCGTGGACGTCGAAACAGGCGTGGGCAATCAAAGCAAATGAGTCAATAAAGCAAGTGATGAAGGGAGCTTTGATAACAACGCAGGCATAGGTGACCAAGCAGGCGTGGGTGAACAAAACAAACAAAATCAACGAAGTAGCCGTAGTCAGCAAGATATGTTTAGATGACGATTCAGGCGTAGTCAATGAAGCAGGCCTTAGTCGAAAGGCTGCTTAGACACGATGCGGGCGTAGTCAATGGAGCGGGTTTAGGCAAAAGGCATTTTAAGCGAGATACGTGAGTAGACTGCGAGGCATGCGTAGGCAGCAAGACGTGAGTTGACTGCGAGACTTGCGTAGGCTGCGAGGCATGTGTAGGCAGCGAGACGTGAATTGACTTCGAGACTTGCGTAGGCTGCGAGAAATGCGTTGACTGCCTTACATCGTAGCACGGACATGAGTGGGCGCGAGTGTGCTTTGGGCGGAAAAAGGCGTTAGCAAAGTGTGCGGGGGCACGAGACATGAGTAGGCGCAGACATGATTAAATTTTGTGAGACGTAAAAGAATCATTTTTGGGGGTATCGAACTAAAAAGCGCCCTGTAAGTCCCGGTTGTGTTATTCACAAAGTGAGTTTTCACAGGGCTGAGTTCATTGGTTCGGGTTTGGGAGATTCATATCTTAAATTTCCCCAAAAGCGTTGAAGAGTTTGTTAAATCCCATCATCTAGTGGGAAGAAGACGTTGTGGGCTTTGGGCGGATTCTTGTCTGGGGAAATGTGCCCGTCCCGAGAAAATCCAACCCGTTGATATCTGAAGCAGGGGGGTTTTTTCCCCGTTCTCGTTGCTGCTGTGGAAATAACAACTAAAAAATCCTTTTGCACCAATCAACATATCATCTGCCCCGGCTTATAGAAGAAAGGGTCTGCAAGCTTATTCCGTAGGGTTTCCCCCATGTTCTAAATAAGGGGATTTAGCCCTGTATTCCCGTAATTCGTGGCAATACAGAAAACTTATCGTAGCATTGTACCGCACTGTGGAGTGGAACTAAGGGTTACACAATCTTTGGGTTTCCCTATGGAATTGTTAATGCCGTGAATGGGAAAATGGTTATAAGGGTTCTTCAAATTGGGCGCGCACCAATGACCAGATACAAAATGTGATTGAGATGCCGAATCAATAGTGCTCTCAAATTGTGGGTGGGCCCTTGTTTTCATGTACCATACTAAAAAAGTGGGCAAAGCCTCGTGTTTGGTGCACCATAAACCCGGGGTCGAATTTAAAAGGGCGCCCGGGCGAGTTATTTTGCCGGGCGGTACTTTTGGAAATCACTCGCCGCGGGGAGTTTTTTTGGTGAGCCTAACATAAAATTTCGTACATTTCTTTCAAACTAAACGGTCAACAAATATGTGGGTATTTTTTCAAGGAGTTGATAAACCCAAAAAAGAACAGAAACCTAATCCTCTGCAGACAATGCAAAAACCCCGTCGGGCCCCGGGGGAGAATTGGCCCCGAGCATGGCTCGCAATGTAAAATGCGATTCAAGAGAAAAAGTCCACCCCGAAAAATAAGCTAGTATGAAGGGGAATATTTTTACCCCAAAATATAGAGGCGAGCTTGGCAAACGTTGACGGGGACAAAGCCCCCCTTTCCCTTTACGACCCTCGAAAGACGATGACCCCCCATGACACCACGACCGTGACGAAAAAAAAGACACTGCGACGTAGAACCCCCTTTCCCCCCCTTACCCGTGGCGGTTCTGACTAGCATGACCCCTCCTACCCCCCCCACCTGGGTTTTAGAGTGGTGCTCATGACCTAAGGGTTGACGCGCCCTTTAAATCCAAAAAAATCAACAAAAAAAAATGCAAAATATGAGAAGAATCTTTTTGTGCCCCCTTTTTTCAAAACGCTGGCAAAAACAGAACACACGTTGGCACGTTTTGCCCAAAACAACTAAATTGTTTTTTGTTCATGGTTTTTAAGGGTAGCCAAATTTCTTTAATTTTTTCAAAATTACGTATTTAAGTTATGTACTATAGGGGTTTGGGGTTGGAAGGAAAGAAAGGATAGAAAATTTTTTTTTTTTTTAAAATTTTAAAAAAAAGGGACCAAAAAAAAAAAATTTTTTGGGCCCGAAAAAGAGAGGGAGGCAGGAATTTTGGGGAAAGAAGGGGGAAAGGAAAAAGGGAGGGGCAGGAGAAAAGGAGCGTGCACTACAGACCTGCACAGCTGTAAAAAAGACCACCCGGGGGGGGGAAGTTTGTAAAAAATCTTTTTCATTGACAAAGTTTAAACACGTTGTTGTACTTAGGTGAAAAACTGGGTAAAATTTTAATCGATTAGTGCCTTTAAAAAAACCCATTTTTACTTGATTTCTATAGTTAACATGAAAACTCCCCCTTTCGGGTTTGCGCTCTTTCGCATAAAATTTATTTCTTTGGCTTATTCCTACAACCATGTTCAGGCTCCATGTTTGGGCATCTTTTTTCCCAAAAAGTACTAACATGTAGGCCTATGATTGGATCCCTCTTTTAAAATTATATGAAATTTCCCCTGTTTTCGGGAAGATATGTCTAGCCTACTAACATAATTGAGCAAAAAATATTTCATGCAGTGACGTTTTAAGGTTTTTTGCTTCAAAGGCATTCAGGTTACTCTTTTAAATTTATTAAGAAGAGTCCGCAATTCACGGCGATTCTCGGTAAAATTTGGAAATTCAAAAGTTCCTTAATAGCGACTAGCAATAGTCGTCATGTTTTATAGGTGATTCAACATTTCCCATCGATATCGAAAAGCACAACACGGTAGGACTTGATAAGTCACGTGCCTCACCTGACAAACTGACATCAGTAATGGGGCTTTGTGACCCCCTTTTCACTCTTTTTGTTTGCAACAAATTACAATATTTCGGAAATGACCCTTGGTTGTAATCTCCACAAACGTGGGGAATTAATAGTAGGAGCTGAACTTAGAGAGAGTGTAGGGCTATGGCTGAGCAACCCAAAATTCCAGAATTTCCTGTGTGGACGGTATGTGTGGGAGGCTACGGGTCTAAAAAGTGTCATTCTTCTGAGTGAAATGAAAACCTTTCGAATGCTTCTTTATCTTCTACATAGTCGTCTACCTCGTCGTTTAATCTAGCTCGCTTTTATTTTTTTATTTCAGCCTATCTTTGTAATTTGGGCGCCTAACACGTTTTGATTAACATCCATTCCTGAAATTTCAATCAAATCGTTCACGAAAAGCCCTTTTTAGTGTAAGGCAGCCTTCGTCAACCCTTCTTCTCAAAAAAAGAAAACATAAATCCAAATCGCAACCTTCTCGTGGTTTGGCCCGTGATTAGGGGGGTTTTCCCCCCGAAAATAACGCGACTCTGGGTCTTCGTCGGGGGAAATTTCCCCTTCCCTTTTACTACCCCCTCGACGGCGAGACAAAGACAACACCGACAGATGATGACACAGATGGAGACGACCACGACGTGGGAGCACCCCTGCCCCCCCCCAAAAAACGTTTGTGGCGGGTTTTCGGGCCAGCACACCCTTTTCCCCACCCTTGTCCCCCCCGTAAACCCTTACGTCCCTCCCCTTTGTCTTTGATTAGCCAAGTTGCATAAATATTTGGTCGTTTAAAAACAATATCCAATCAATAATCAAATTTTTCAAAAAAAAATTTCTTGGAGCTTCGTCCATGATAAATAAGCAGAACTATAAAACCCTGGGAGTTGGGAAAGATTTCCCCTTTTGCTCCCGCGATGAGGAATTGCTAGAAGAAAAACATTTCAATTCCCGGGCCCCTTTGGGTGACCATGTTCGCTTATAACTTTGGCTTTAAAAACCGTTACAAAAATAATAACACTTATGAATGAATAAAACAATATTTTCCCAATTGAATGATTTCTGCTGCACAAAAATGTCGGACTGTTGTCATTAGTTTTCTAAAAATATGCAAATATAAAAAACAACAAATGCCCTTTTAAAATAATGTTAAAAGGGCAGTTAAAAGGTTGTCAAGGCTCTCAAGTGAAGTTTTATTTATTTATTTATTTAAGAAAAGCCTTCTACAGTGTTCACTCTATCATGTCATATAGACATCGATATTCAAACAATTGTTTTCAGAGTTTCATGAAACAGTGGGGACCCTATCACTTTTTAGAATTACAATATCGTTTTATTTTGAGTTCCTAGTGGGAGTGCTGTACGTTCTTCCCCCGAATTTTACTTTTAGGCGGCAGATGTTTTGAAACCCGACCACTCCTGGCGTATCTTTTCCGCCTTGGTATCACAAGACTGTAATTGCTGATTCGACGCCCATCTATATCTCGATAGGTTTTTTATTTGGCGGATTGCAAAATTTTAAGCCTTTTGATAATACACTGAAGCAGCATCATTAGGGGAGTTTTAAAATTTTTTTGACTACTTTAAAGGGGGGATGGATTCACTCTGCCTTGTTCTGTTGCCTGTGTTCACTTATACCTTGAGTTGAGAGACGCAAACTTTTCTTCTGTGTGTTGATGACGTTATTTTATGTAAATTTATTTTTGTTTTGAGAGAGAGTACAATTTGAAATCTTTTCCCAACAAGCTTGGAGCTAAGAAACAAGTGAAGGTCAAACAGCTCCCGAGCAATTTTTGTTAAGTCACATCTCACACGATGTATTTCACTGCAAATTAGACTTCGACTAGCACGTTTAAAAATGCAGAGATTCCGACGTTATTCCTACATTTGATAAAATCAAACACACTGGTGTCGCCACCACACACGCAAACATTACAAAATCTAGGTACGGTAGGCCCTGCAAATTTTTAAAGCTGGTATCAAATTTTGCACTAGGGTTTTTGGGGAAAATTAGACATCCTTACCACTGCCCATATTTTTAATATTTTTTTTTACAAGTACTAAAAAGCGTAGGGCCTATACATAAGTAGGCCCCACAAAATTTTTAGACCAAAGCAAGGATCCAACCCCTAAAGCCTTGACATACAAAGTTTTAGAGTATTTTTAAAAGTTTGAGTTGACTTTTTTTTCTTATCTTTTTTTGTGAACTAGTTTTTGGGCCCCTAAAACCGGGAAAAGTATTTTTAGCCTGTTTTGCGACAAAAGCAACAAATGATCAGAAAGATGTTATAAATTTTACTATAGGTATCTTTCAAAAACAATTCCATAGTTTTAAAAAAACATTCCATAAAAGTTCCTAAAAGGAATGAGTTTGCCCCGACTGGAAAACTAAGCCCAGGGACCTACCGGTATTTAAAGTAGGTGGGTTTCCTAAAAAGCATGCTTGGTAGGGTTATTTTTTTCAGATCCTGGCGGGGGGCGGGGGTTTGATTGGCGGTGTCCCGGACTGAAAAACTGAATCGTTGAACACAGTGGGAACTTTTTCCCACTGGCATGACGCTATCCCAAACCCTAGTCGACAAAAAA
>JAMZAV010013846.1:0-15930 GCA_024449915.1 Sweltsa coloradensis | reverse complement strand
TGATCGACTACATTATTTACAAAAAGCAAGTCTTTGGGCCACTACTTATTTTACATCCTATTGTTAATTGGTAATTCCATAGAAATTAAATCAACTTTGTTAAAATTATTATATTGTAACAATAATTTTGCAATAGAACTTTGAGTCTAAACTAAACTAAACTATACTAGGTTATCAACTAAATGCTCGTTTATGGAGTAATATGCTTTTGCGATAAGGAACTTTTTTACAGAATATTTTTTTAAACTGTCAAATGACTAATGAGCCTGTTTTTTAGTTCAGTCGGTAGTTTATTATTCAAATTTGTGTGTGTGTAATCAGAGTTTGTTTTTATTTACTGCAATTCAGAAATTAAAAAAGTCCGCCCCAACCGGGAATCGAACCACGGATCTCCCGCATTCCATACAGGCGTCTTAACCACTAGACCATCAGGACGGGTACATTTTGATTTCTGAATTGTAGTTGCATTATATCAGAATGGATGGAACTGTTCCATCCATCACGTCATAGTCGCCTACTATAAAACCAACTTTAGACAGAAATTAAAAAGTGACCCAGTGTAGTCACTTTTTTAATTTCTGTCTAAAGTACTAACTATATATATACCCAAGATCCTTGTTTTTATCTTATCATATATGTTATATCGCAGACTTTCACGGATAGAATATGCACACATTGTATTTTCGGGTATATATATATATAACATATATATTTATATATGTATATATATATATTGTTTAAACTTGGCTTTATAGTAGTATAGTAGTATGATTTATTTATTTAGCTTTCGCTAGTTCGTTACATGTTACAATCATAACATACAATATAAAATTACAAATACAAATAATATAAAATAATATACAATCATGTACTTCACATAAGTAGAAAACAGTCTTTACATAATACAAAATTAAACTATTCCAACAATTTCAGTCACATTCCTATATGGAAATTCAGATTTAAAAAAATAATACTTTCAGTTTTATATTACATTGAATCTAATTTCTTTGATACCGTTTGGTAGACTTTTATATAATTTGATTCCCTTAATAAAAATTGATTTTTGGTTAACAGTCATATTTTGTATGTTTAAATAAAATTGATTGGCCTGCCTAGTTTGATGATCATGAACTTCATTATTTTTTGGATGAGCGTAGCGAGCGTAGCGAGCGGAGCGAAGATTCCATTTCACTACACTGGAGAAAAAAATCCGGAATGTTTTTTTTTTTTTTTTTTTTCTGTATTTTTGTCTGTTTGTTAACACGATTCCGGCTAAACCGATAATCCGATTGCGATGAAATTTTATGGAGGTCTTCGAAATCTCTGAACTTAGAACTGCCACGTTTTTGAGCACAATCGGAAAATTATTTCTCATCAAAATCGCAATTTTACGATTTTTTTCGATTTTTTAAAAAATTCTTTGACTTTTAACACCTACATGCTTTATCCGATTTTGATGATTTTTTCACAGAACCTTAATTTTATGAATTAATATATTCTTGTGAAATTTGAGCACAATCGAATAACTATTTCTTATGAAAATCGAAAATTTACGATTTTTTTCTTTTTTTAAATTACGATTAATTAAAAAAATTAAAGATTAAAGTTTATTTTTCATTAAATTTAAATAAATTTAAAAAAAATCTTCAACTAAGTAATGATTTTTTCACAGAACAACAGAAAATCCATATAACACATGGTAGCTCAATGCACCAATTACGCTCATCCAACAACGCGGCGGGACTTAAGCGTTTTCCTAGTGTTAATGAACTCATCGAAGTTGTCATTGAATTTTCCATCCACAACATTGCGGATGAAAATTAGTACCTTCAGGCCCAATCTTTGCTCAACCGTCATCCATTCAAGAACATCCAACATATCTCTAACATGTGTTCTTTTGTTAACCCTCAATATAATTCTCATTCCTTTATTTTCCAATATTTGTAACTTTCTTATGTTATCAGTACCAGATTTCCAGAGTAAAGAAGTGTTCGAAATGAGGTCTGATTATTGTTTTATTCATCATTAATCTTGCCCATTGGCTTAAGTGTTTGCTAATTCTGTAAAACCAATTTTCTTGCTTATCTTTTTTGATATATTGAACATGTTCATGAAAATTTAAAAGTTGGTCTATAATAACCCCCAAATACTTTACATTACTTTGAAAATCTAGTTCAGACCCTTCCAGTACAATTTTACAATTTGGATTAATGCGTAGTGTATTATTGATTTTAACTAATGAATTTGAAATAAGAATACATTGAGTTTTGGTTACATTAAGCTTCAACTTATTCCTCATAAACCAATCACATAATAATTTAAGATCCCTATTTATTATATCACACACTTCTTTCAAATCTTTACCTGCATACCAAATGAGTGTGTCATCTGCGAAAAGGTTTACAAATGTTCTTAAAGGGGTATTTAACCGCTATACTTAAAAAATATATTTCATTCAGGCTAACTAGTAATGAATTTAGCAATTATCAGAAAAATTGTTGGGGTCACCATGACCTCCCAAAAAATTGTCAAACATGACATTTTTCGAGCTAGGTCCCATCGGCAAAAATCTCCCATAAGAAATAACATGGGGACGATCTTTATGCCCCGTGACCTTGGAGGATTTTGATCCAAAAAAATATTGGCCATTATTGACGTACTCGACAGCCTTTTCTGTAAATTCTCTATATTTTGTTTTGTAATTTGGGCAAGTAGTTCGGTCAAAATAGGCTGATTACCAAGATGGGGTGTGATTTTGGAATGCATATTTTTGCGTGTTTGAGGGTATATTTGGGCACAGTTTCAAGATACGATGTTATAAAAGGGCATTTTAGATTGGTACTATGCTCTAGTATCTATGTGGGCCAAAAAAGAAGCAGGTTAAAGCCGATTTAGGAAATTTTCCAAAACACCAATTTTCGCCAATTTCTGGATCAAAAAAATTCAAAAATTCGTGTTAAATCACAGTTACAAGATATAATTTTTTAAACGGTCATTTAAGTGTAGTATTGTGCTATAGATCACGTGGTAAAAAATAATTTTTGGGGTTTTTAGCCCCTTTAAAAGAGATTCAGGCCTGTCATTTATGTAAACAATAAACAACAGAGGTCCAAGAACAGACCCCTGGGGAACCCCAATGTTAGTTTTAATTTGCTTAGATTTATTTCCTAGTATTCTTGTTTGTTGAGTTCTATTTTCAAGATAACTCATTATCCATTCAATCACTGTTCCATTTATTCCATATTTACTTAATTTAGTTATCAATATTTCCTATCAATAGTTTCAAAAGCCCTTTTTAAATCTATCATAACAGCAACTATTATATTGTTTTCACTATCTAGAATACTTTTCTATTTGGAAATCAAATATTGCAATGCAGTTTCAGTTGACATTTTCCTTCTAAATCCTGATTGATATTTATAAAATAGGTTATTACTTTCAAAAAAATCTAACAGCTGGTTATGAACTACAATTTCTAATATTTTTTTCATAAACTGGCAGCATATTAATAGGTCTAAAATCTTGTGGCATTTTTGGGTTTGCTACTTTTGGAACAGGAATAACTGTTGATAGTTTCCAACTGGATGGGAATTGACCAGTTGTTAGAGATTCATTTACAATTTCTAACAGCTGTGCTCCACATGACACAAATGTTTTCTTTATAATTTCGACTGTGATACCATCAGTTGAACTTAATTTATTTTTTAAACTAAAAATTATTTTCTTTAATTCACAAATGCCTATCAAATTAAAGGTATTAAATTCCTCACGTGTAGTAGGTTGTTGTACACCCAAATCAACAGACATAGAATCAGTTATTGGGATTGATTTGCAAATTTCATTAATACTGTCCACAAAAAAATTGTTAAAATTTTCCTCAGGCGAGTCCCCTGGTTCACTTTTTTCAAACTTAATCCCATTAAATGTTTCTTTGTCATTGTTATGGCCCCCTTCACATTGAACAGTTTTTTTAGGGTGATCCACATTAATTTACTATCATTCTTAGACTTGTCAATCTTATTTTCATAGAACTTACACTTTGCCTTCGATAATTCCTTGACAAACATATTTCTAGCACAACGATATGTGTTGAGTTGATCTTCACTGCTTTGTAGTTTATTTTTCTTCCACTCATTCACTTTTATCTTCCAAAGCTCCTTTAGCCTGTCATTGTTCCTAAACCATTTTTGGATGAGCGTAGCGAGCGAAGCGAAGATTCCATTTCACTACACTGGAGAAAAAAATCCGGAATGTTTTTTTTTTTCTGTATTTTTGTCTGTCTGTTAACACGATTCCGGCTTAACCGATACTCCGATTGCGATGAAATTTTATGGAGGCCTTCGAAATCTCTGAACTAAGAACTGCCACGTTTTTGAGCGCAATCGAAAAATTATTTCTCATGAAAATCGCAATTTTACGATTTTTTTTCGATTTTTAAAAAATTTCTTCGACTTATAACTCCTACATGCTTTATCCGATTGTAATGATTTTTTCACAGAACCTTAATTTTAAGAATTAATATATTCGTGTAAAATTTGTGCGCAATCGAATAATTATTTCTTATGAAAATTTCAATATTACGACTTTTTCCTTTTTAAAAATTACGATTAATTAAAAAAAATAAGTTAATTTTTTATTTAATTTGATTTAATTTAAAAAAAATTTCAACAAAGTTCTGATTTTTTCACAGAACAACAGAAAATCTGCAAAACACATGGCAGCTCAATTCACCAATTACGCTCATCCAACAACGCGGCGGGACTTAAGCGTTTTCCTAGTGTACAATAACGTGTGTAGAGCAGATTGCACTGCCTATTAGACTACACATGAAAATAACTTGGAGAAATACAAACCATCTCTGTAACCCTACAGACCAAAAATTAGACAGTTTTAAATTGGTGGCCGCATAGCTCAGTTGGTAAGAGCATAGCCCGGTAAGCTAAGGTCCCGGGTTCAAACCCCGGTGTAGTCACTTTTTAAATTTCTGTCTAAAGTACTAACATAACAGCGTCATAGTCGCCTACTATAAAGCCAAGTTTAAACATCATATTTCCCAACCCTAGGGTTACAGAGATGATTTGTATTTCTCCAAGTTATTTTCATGTGTAGTCTAATAGGCAGTGCAATCTGCTCTACACACGTTATTAACAATGTACAAAACAGACCAAAAATTATACAGTTTCAAATTGGTAGCCACATAGCTCAGTTGGTAAGAGCATAGCCCGGTAAGCTAAGGTCCCGGGTTCAAACCCCGGTGTAGTCACTTTTTTAATTTCTGTCTAAAGTACTAATATATCATATACATATCATATATATATATATATATATCTTCAAATATCAAATTCGTTTTCGGTAACTAAACAATTAAAATAATTGTAATGGTTTGGGTTTGTTAACAAAGTTTTCTCCAAAACGCACAGATTTCTACCAAATTACCCCCCCCCCCCATTGTTTTTATATATTATGCGTTTTTGTATTTTTCCTAAATCCCAAATAATGGAATAATAACAAAATTGATTTAAAAAAAGTTTATTTGAAATATGAAGGCAAAGGTTTGTTCACAAAGTTTTGCTCCAAAATGCAGAGATTTCTAAGCTACAATGAATATACCTTTATTTTCAAATAAAAATAAATAAAATAAATTTTATTTAGAGTCTGCCCACTCAGTTATATAACTGATTTTCAGTGGGGGACTTTAAATCAAAGCGACCAAGCCAACCCTGCAGGCCCCGACGCAATCGACGAGTGAGCGATAACCAACCAAAGATCGATATTTTTTAAATAGGAAATATAGCAATCAGTGGTATGGACAGTGCGAACACCCGCGAATCAACGCCAGAATCAACAAGGCCGATTCAGAACAACTCTGAAATTTATTATGTGCTTCGTTGCTAGGACGGCTCCAAAGTCACCGTTTACAAACTCCTAAGACAAGAACTGATGGACTTAAGTCCAAATCAGACGTTAAAAAACTTCTGACTTTAGCGGGAATCGAACCCTGGACCTTCTGCATTGGAAGCAGATACGCTAACCACAAGACCAACGAGCCACACAAAGGGGCAGGCCCCGCCATGTAGGTACTATATTCTCCGTTTATTTCTTTCAAATTCTGGTTAAGCCACTACGAGGAAGGCGAGAAGAAGAATACAAACTGTTGGTTAATAAATCAGATTCATTTATTGGAAAATAGCACTAAATCCATTTTATGATCACAAAAATTAAAAAAAATTCCCTGCAGGGCAAGTATACAGGGGGGTAGGTATATAGTCAAATATTGGAGGCACCGATCACCACATCAATTAAGCTCGCCACACCACTGTTTCGAGGTGTCGTCTCCCATCAAGAATGAAACCAAAAAGCATGTTTGTGCCAGTCACGTAATTATTAGGGGTAGTAAATATTGCGAATTACTTAGTAATTTTATAAAAATGCCTAAATAGGGGTTTGTATTTTTATTTTTATTTTGCCATTAATATACAAAATAATATAAGCATTAGGCTTTAGGTTTTTGTAGTGTGGCACATTGGTCTTGTTGAGTTCTAATCCAGAAGGTCCAGAGTTTGAATTGCACTTTTGACAAAATAATTCTCGCTATGAAGTAAACGGTGACTAGAGACGTTCTAGCAACATGGCACATTCTTAATTATAAATAAATAAAAAATGTTGTTCTGAATTAGCCTAAGTACACAAAAGTTCTTTTGGACATTATTTCAATAGATATAATTATTTTGAGAAGACAGTATTAAAAAGTCGAATTACCCGCCATTACATCTACTTGTTGGTTGGTGGTTAGGTTTTTATCAATTTTCAACAGTTGGTAGCATTTGCAAACAAAAACCAGACCACGCCTTCTAAACAGAACTGTCGACAACAAACTAGCCACGTTGGAAGTTCACATCGGCGTATCGTCACAAGTTTCATCTACTTTTTAATTCGTTTTTTTCTACGAATCTTGCACTTCTAACGAGAGTTATTCGGTGAGTACAATTTATACAATACATAAACAAAACCTTTGTGTAGGATTTGTGCATAGTGTTTAGAAATAGACCTGGGTTGTCAAAACATTTTTTCTTCTGTTTGACATGACATTTTAACTTTGAACTTCTATGCCGGCCCTGGCAGAGATATCTGTTTTCAGGTCATTTACCCGTATTTACTAGGCTTAGGCCTATAAAACTTCGCACGACATAAGAAAAGGACTTAATCTAGGCCTAGGTTCAGCTCTGAAGTAGATAGGCCTAGGCTACATTTTTTATGCTTGCCTACTAGCCCTAGACCTTGCTCTAGCCTGCTAGGGCTAGGCTAGGCCTAGGTCTAGCCGTAGGCCTAGGCCCTAGGCCACAGCTCACTGACTTCACTGCCTAGTACCTAGGCTAGGCTTAGGCACCACAAATGATAACCCCACAGCAGACCAATTTATGTGCATTTCGAACAAAGCCGCACGCGTTTGTGTGGCTCGTTAGTCTTGTGTGTGGCTCGTTGGTCTTGTGGTTAGCCTACCTGCTTTCAATGCAGATGGTTCACCTGGTTCGATTCCTGCTAAAGTCAGAAGTTTTTCAACTTCTGATTCGGATCCAAGTCCATCAGTTCTTTTAGGAATTTGCAAACAGTAGGTAGGCCTAACTTTTGAGCCGTCCTAGCAACGAGGCACATAATAAATTTAAAGTTGTTCTGAATCGGCCTAGTTGATTCTGGTGTTGATTTGCGGGTGTCCGCACTGTCCATACCACTGATTTCTATATTCCTATTAAAAAAATATCGATCATTTGTTGGTTATCGCTCCTTGGTCGCTTTGGTTTAGGCCTTCTGTCCCCCACTGAAAATTAGTTTTATATGTGACTGAGTGGGTAGACTCTAAATACTGCTTTATTTATTTTATTTAACTTGGATTATTATAAACAATTCCGTATCATGCGCAAACAGATAGAATAACTTGCAAAATGACCTTATGGCTCAATATCCTAAAGTGCCTCGGCCATACCATTGGTATTGGGGTCTATTTGTTCAAACTAAGGCCTCCTACGAATACGAGAATTAGGTATGAACAATTCCGTATTATTGTCAAATTTTAAAAAATAACTTCCAAAAAGGCTTTATTAAAGCGCCTGTCAGACGATTGAGAAAATCGCGCGAGTTGGCTCGCGCGAGTAACTCTCTGGGGGTAGGCCTACACTTGTTTACATGGAACTCCCCGCCCTCCCGTCCGACGGTGAGCCAGCTCGCGCGAGCTCGCGCTCGCTACGAAAATGTCCAGCTTGTTCAACTTCCTAGCAAGTCGAGGTAGCGAGAGCCAATCAGAACCCACTACCATAACATGTGACCAGTGAACACCAATAGGTGGCGTTGTTGTTACCTTCATTGAATGTCGTGTGACAAGGATGGTAATAAACTCGCGCGAGCCAACTCGCGCGATTTTCTCAATCGTGTGACAGCCGCTTTAGCATCACTGGTTGACATATTAATGTTTCACAACGGCACTTACCTTGGAAATGTGTAAAGCATCATTCACAATCAGTTCTAAGTCGTAAGGCGCAAGGCCTAAGGCGTAATAATTTGTATTGCCGAGTATGTATTTCAATCAGAACGTTCACAACACGTTCCAAGTCGCAAGGCGTATGGTTTATGTCGTAACAAATTGCCCAAAATCCAATTCTTACGACGGTTTTCTTACGACGAGCCAATCACGAACAAGGAAACTCCACAGCTGACTGTACGCGCATGCGCAATACATAGGAGCAATGAAAAATGGTATGGTTGTTGTAAACGCCTAGCATTTCTTACGACTTGCGCCTTACGCCTTAGACCTTGCGCCTTACGACTTAGAACTGAATGTGAATGATGCTTGAAACGTTGGAAAAACATTAGTGTCACCTGCATGGCCTAGCCCTAGATGGTAGTCACTACGCGGGTTGGGCCCCCGGGGTGGGGTGATGGCACATTGTAAAGTTTCAACTAGGGCCTATAGGCCTAATTGATGTTATTTATTTAATTGATAATTACTAGGTAGGGCCTAGTGTATTTTTGGTGGGAAAATTAGGTGGGGGGGGGGGGGGGGGGGCGCGAAGCGCCGTGGTGAGGTTAGGCCTACAGCCTTGCAGGGGACACTAATGTTTCTCCAACTTTTTACACATTTTCAAGGTAAGCGCTGTTGTGAAAGGTTAGTAGGCCTATGTCGACCAGTGATGCTTAGTAAAGCCTTTTTTGAAGTTTTTTTCAAATTTGACAATAATACAGAATTGTTCATAATTAGGTACCCTCCCCTCCTACTTTACCAATTAGTACAATTAGTAATTTAGTAGTTTTAGGGCGCTTTAACAGCTAAGATTATTTGCGCCTCCAAGATAAAACAATTTCCATAAGTGTGAGTTACCACCATGTATAGGCCCTACTTCTTTCCAAGGGGAGGAACGTAAGGAGAGACGTGGGGGAACAAGGGGTGGACAGGCCTGTGCTGGTCAGAACCAGCCACAAGCGTATGGGGAGGGCAAGGGTTCCCCCACGTCGTGGTCGTCTTCGTCTGTGTCATCATCCGTCCGTGTTGTCATTGTCGTCGCCGTCGGGGAGGTAGTCAAAGGGAAGGGGAAAGTTCCCCAACGACGACCCAGAGCTCGCCATTAGTTTCAGAGAGTTAACTACTCCCCTACTCACGGGTCAAACCAAGAGAAGGTTGCGAGTTGGACTTTGATGGCCCTACTACCAATGTAGGTCTACATTCATTTCAATGACAATATTATGATAAATGCTCTCAGAGGCACAGAGAGTTTAACATATCTGCTTTGATACAAAAAGCATGGTCCACATTTTAGGCACTAGGCTAGGCCAGAGTCCCAACAGTTTGTGAAAAGGAAATTTAACCCGCTTTAACCCGAAATTTATGTAGCCTATGCTAAATCACAGACTTTTCTACAATTTTTCAGAACAAGCCGTGTTGAACCTATTTGAAAATGAGAGTCAAGGAGTTGGATCGTACGGTGAACGTGGCGTGGTCACCAGCTGCTCAGCACCCTGTCTTGTTGGCAGCGGGAACAGCAGCGCAGCAACTGGATGCCTCGTTCAGCACTAATGCAGCATTGGAGATTTATGCGCTCAATTTGAACGAACCGGGGCCTGACATGGAGCTAAGATCGGTAACACCGAGCGATCACAGGTAATATTGATTGTTTCTTATCTTATCTATCGTATCTGTAGGCCCATCTAGGTTATAGGCGTATAGGCCTGACCGTTTGATATCCTAGAACCTTGATGACCAATGTCTGAAACTGGGAAAGCATCGACCACAATTATAGTAAAAGCAGCAGGCCTAGCTAGGTCTATAGTTAAACGAGGGAGCGGAGCGACTGAGTGTCTCCATTCAACTCAAACGGCCCTCATTATGTGATTCTGTGTGTCTGTCTGTCTGTACGTCAAATATCAGCCGAACCACTGAACAGATTGCGCTGAAATTTTAAACAGACATCCGGTACGAGTTTACTGAGAACTGTTAACAAAATCAGCTCGATCCATTGCGATTGAAGCCTACAATAAATACAAATGTGATTTTTTTAAATATCGATAGCATTTGTTTAGTAGTACCTAGCAGGACGAGATCTATGTGGCTGGCATGGTCTAGTGGTAAGCATTCAGCCTACCGCACGGAGGATTGGGGTTCGTTACCCGTAAGTTTGAACTTTTTTATATTTTTACACCCACATATTATTTTTGAGGGGTGTTAAATGGAAAATAAAAATTAGTTGATTTTGTTTTATCTTGGAAATTTGTTAATGTTGAACACAATTCGCATTTTAAATGTACAATTTAAGTAACTAGGGAAACGCCAAGTCGTTGTTTAACGAGTGAGTAAGCCATGTGTTGAGTACCCGGTATCATTCCTCATACTGGGCTAGATCCAGTCTTAGGTACCGTATAGGGGAGGAAAGGGGATGTTCCCGGGTACTCAACACTTGGCTCACTCACATGTTTAGCAACGACTTTGGCGTTTCCCCAGTTTATAGTGCTGTACAAAGTCTTCAACAAGTGTTTCAATATTGCTTATTTTGGGGAACTTGTTCATTATGTAGGCTAGGCCTACTTGGTTACAACTGGTATTAGGCCTACAGTACACCACTACTGAAAATATATTGATTACCGGTAAGTCACGATATACAACTTCAGGTCTAGTCAATGCCAACCTGCATAGATTAAGTATAGATTAAGTACCTGGATGGATGGATGAATGAGTGATAGAATAAATACACACATAAACAGACACGAGGTAGGCTAGGGCCTATAATCCACATTGTTTGACAGAATTGTGACCTGCTGCTACAATTTAATTTATTAATGATTGATGTTTTTGCTGTAGATTTCACAAAGTGGCCTGGGGCTCATACGGTTTCGGTGGAGAACATGGACAAGGCGTGATCGTTGGTGGCTGTGATGGTGGTCGCATTCAGATGTATAGCGCTGCTAAATTGTTGGCCGGTGAAGACGGTGCTATGGCACGGCAGGACAAACACACTGGCTCTGTTAGAGCGCTAGACTTCAATCCATTCCAAGTATGTTCCAGTTCCAACTAGTAATTTAATGTTTTTTTTGTGTTGATTCGTTGTTTTAAACCGTTTTAAAAGTTCACTTCTAGTCCTTAATTAAATAAATTAAAACTGAGATTGAGATTACCGTAGTAGGAGGCCCCCTACCTTTAGTTTCTCCCTTACTTATTAGGACCGTAGATATAAAACATGAGTAGGCTTGTAGGCCCCTACCTTATGTGAAAGGAGTTTGGTTTCCACCACTTATCAATTGGTACCTAGTGGAGTGTTGTACTTGTAGGCCTAGGTCACGTACCTAGTAAATAAACTAATTAATTTGCTTTTAATGTTTTTGGACGACCCTTTAAAAGATCTAATAGTAGGCCTATTGCCTAGATTTCATGCTAATTCATATTAATACCTTGTTTAGACTTCTCAACTTAACTACAATTAACATAACTGCCCCCCCCCCCAGACATTAGTGTACCGTACCTAACTGCAGAATCACAGGTTGCAGAAAACTATGCAAAATTGTAATTTGAAAACTTTGATGTGTTTTTAACTTAATTTTAATAATTAATACGTTACAATTTTCAAGAAATATCGCGGTGCAGAATAATGAAAATAAATAATAATCAAGTGTAGGCCCTATCAACATCCTAATATATCAGTCGATTTCGATGTCGACGACTGGCAACCTTAGTGAATTACTGAATAGTATTATCTATGCCTATTATGTGACAGAGCTAGGAAATCAACAATCTTGAAATTTTGATTGGATTATGGATGCCTCCTATAATAGATATTATTCAATCGTGCGATTCAACAATGAATTTTTCCCGACCACCTAAAGTAGCACCATACGCAACCCTAGAAAGTGTGGATAGTTATGGTTGTCTTGGTCTGCTCTAGTGCAACCTGCTGGCTACCGGGGCATCCGATTCAGAGATCTACATTTGGGACCTCAACAACACGGCAACTCCAATGACCCCAGGGGCCAAGTCACAGCCCGGGGAGGATGTTCTCTGGATATCTTGGAACCGGCAAGGTAAGCCCGAGTTCAACGTTCATCAACACTTTAGGCTCGGATCATGACCCTGTTTTATTTTTAAAATTGACCCAAGAAATGTTGTTTTCTTAGTGTTGACTGTTGAATTAGGCCTACCTACCAGTTTATCATCCATTATAGGCCCTACTAGCTTAGGGTGACCAGACGTCCTGGAAATTCAAGTACAGTCCCGTTTTTTCGTAATGTGTCCCGGTGTCCCCAAAAACACTGTTTTGTCCCGGAATTTGAAAATGCCCGTGTTTCAGAAATCTTACCAATACGCCAGTGGAGTTTGTATTGCTCTCGTTGGCAATGCCTGGTCTCTACGTCTACTAGTCGAGTCGGGCGTGTGTTAGGCTTTGTCAGTCAGTGTGACCTTGAGTGGGGTGTGTTTTGTGTTACAGTCGTTTAATTGCGCATGTCACAGTGCAGTGCGTCTGAGAAGAACGTGTGGTTTTTGTTTCTGTTTCAATTACAATTGCAGTACAGGTGAGATTATTGTGATGGGTAAACGAAAATGTGTTTTTAATGACGATTTGCGAAAAAAAAATACGCATTTGTAGCTCGCTGTGATGAAAGGAATAGCAATGTTAAAATGTACTCTCTGTTACGGGGCCTTTTCAATCGAACACGGTGGTCTCAGAATAAATGCCTTGTGGACGGACAATAAAAATAGGCTAAAAGTCGATACAATTAAAGCAATTTCAATTGTGAAATCAATCAATGTGGGTGTGTTGACGTGTCTTGTACGGACTTTTATAGCCTTTTGCTAAAAAATATAAAATTATTGGAGTCGATTCACTCATCAGATAAGTAAGCACAGTGAATCTTCTACTCCACTATGCGACACTGATGCAAGCGACAGTCTGACCTTGGAGCCTGGGGTTCAGGTATCTACGTCGTCGCAGTTTGCTTGAAACCCATCTTTGCGTGAAACGATGCAGTGCGGGGTGTGTTTTCGCTTTCTTTCTGCCCGTAAGTCAACGCAAATAAGTAATAACTTGTTGTAAATGTAGTTCTTAATAATCTTGACTGTAAAATTCAGGTAAATAAAATCAATAACACACATTTAAAACGTTGTAAAACTGCTGTTACGTAGCTTTTAGGGCAATCTGAAAATGTACCCACTCCCCAATGTGCCATATGACCTTGTCCCAGATTTTTAATTTCAAAATATGGTCACCCTCCTATACTAGCTTCACTACTACCCTACTACTGGTATTATTTTGTATATTATTACTAAAATTGATTTATTTTGGGTATGTTGTAATTTTGTATGCCGGTATCTGACATTCAACGAACGGTCCAATAAAAATAATTCTTTTTTCGCTGCCTTACATGAGTTACATCTGAAAAAAGTGTAATAGAATACACTTCTTGTTTGCATTAGCTTACTTGCTTGTCCGAGAAAGGCAGTGGGCGCTGCCAGATGCCATGCAGTGGATCAGTGTGATGTTTCGTTTTAACCAAGTATTGTTCTGTTTCAGTTCAACATATCCTGGCCTCAACGTTTCCCCAACGTTGTGTCGTGTGGGATCTACGAAAGAATGAACCGATTATCAAATTGAGTGACAGTACATCCCGGGTAGGTTTGCGCATTGTTTCAATTCTTTTTGGTCTTGGCCTTAGGCCTACCTGTTTCAAACATTCCAGATGTATTCGATGTTCCTTTAAAATTTAAATAATTGTAGTTTTGATAGCGGCATTGAAACTTGAAAGGTTTAATTTTCATTGTTAGGAATCACCTTTATGGGCAAAACTTGTATAAATTTAAATTATTAATTTAATGTATTAATTATGTACAGGCCTATTTGTATTTAAACCTAATTTTTTACAATTTTGTTAATCTTTGAATGTTATTTTTTTCTCTTTCCTACACAAGTATAGGCTACAACAAGAGTTTTATTTTTAAAAAAAGTTCTAGATATAGGCCTATAGAAATCAAGAATTTAAACTACCTAGCCGAAATGTTGAAAATCCTTGAATCACTGGGTCTAAGAAACCGGGTAAAATTAAATAAGCAAATCCCACAAGAAAGATTGTTATAAGAAAACACTGCAACCTAATTTAACAGGAATACTTGTGCACATCAATGCGTCTGGAGGGAAGATGAAGCAGTTAATGGAAGTGTGTTCCTCGTTTAATGTTAGCTCAATGATTCAATTAGAGGCAAACCAAGCAGGTTATTATTAACAATTTTATAAAGCAGAACTAATATCCATTAATTTCCTTCTGCTTTCAAGAGTGCTTAGCTTGTTTTCAGAACACATCCAGATAGTTTACTCTCGGTTAGGGCTGTGCGAGACTCGAAATTTCGAGCCGAGATCGAGCACGTCAACATTCTCGCTCGCTCGCTCGTGTGATTTTTTTGATGCTCGAAAATTCGAGTCTCGAAATGACTCTAGATTGTTCGAGAACGAACGAAAATAAGGCCTCGGCGGCGTAATATTCCATATTATGACGCGCTCTGCAACATTCTTCACGTCGACAGCGAACAGCTGACTGGTAATGGGCATTGCGCAGGCCACTCGATTATAATAGGATCTTTGCACTCGATGCTCTCGCTTTGACGCCGTGCCCGTGCGCACCGACACTGCGCATGTCTCCAAAGAACTCGGATAAAGACATGCCAACCTCTTCTTTGGTCTAATATCGATATGTCGCAGACATGCGTTCGACTTTAAATCGACTATCGACTTTTACGAATTACGACGTACGTCTCAAGGCTGCAAGTTGTTTAGCGTCTGTCATTACGACTGAATCAATTTGAAATGTATATATTATGCGACGGACCTATGTTTTTTTTACTTTCCGTATTATTTGAAGAAATTAGTGTTCCCAATATGTGTTTTAATACAATTTGCAGGTAAAGCGCAATTGAAATACGAGGTGAAATGAACATAGTTATGACTGCCTTAACCCTACTTATTGTGTATATGGCCCACAGCAACTTAGAGCATTAATTCAATGCACAAGGATGTGAGCTGAACTACTGCTGGCCTAGGCCTAGCTAGCCCTACAAGGCTAGGCCTAGAGGCCCCCTGCAACTTACCTTAAAGGCTTCTAGGGCCTAGCTAGGCCCACCCTAGGGCCAAAATAATATTGTTCTTTGAACTTCAAATAGAAAGAACACAATTGTTAATAGTAGAGGCAATTTAGAAATGAGCCTAGGCCTAGGCTAGCTTAGCCTAAGCAGTAAGCCTATGATTAAAATGATTTTAGATTAATGTTTTATCAATTGGCAGGCCCAACACTGTAATAACATATTGAAAATTTTGTGTTTATTACATCGTGACAAAATGTATACCAGCATTTGTGGTAAATTAAATTTTGGTCTGCTCGCTCGAATCTCGCTCGAAAATCAGAAAAACAAAA
>JAMZAV010013845.1:0-12885 GCA_024449915.1 Sweltsa coloradensis | reverse complement strand
TCTTTAATCGGCCACGCCGCTTCGTACAATATATTGAACAGTATTTGATTGTAATGTCCAGGATTTTTTAGAGACCCGTCCTAGCAAGGATACTAATTCAACTCTCATCCCTAATATCAGTTCTTTTAACTAAAGAAACCCATTGGCAACACTTGAAGTGTGAATCTGACAACCAATCATAATGCATGAGCTGCGTCTGGTGTGTTTTTTGTTCAAAAGGTTTTTCCTAACTTCTAAATCCTGTTGCGACATGTGACGTATTGAGTGCAATTAAAGTAATAGTTCTTTTGTAACAGACAAATGAAGCTAATATGTGAGACTGAATGAGAATTATTGTAGTCGGTTCGATGCCAGGTTTGGTCACGTTGTTTATTGGTAAGTTGATGGCTTGAGTTGTTACTGTAAAACATCCGCGAGTCACTCGCCCAACGTAATTTCTATTAACCTACCACGCTACGTGTCTCACTGATTCCAGATGAAGTTCAGCAAGCGCATGTTTGTCATCTCGCTGGGACAAGGCCAGGGTCCCCGTGCCGAGCTCATGCTTAACCAGGCCATGGACCTCGGAAACTGGGTCTTCTTCCAGGTACCGTACTCTTATACGTACCGCTCAGTGGATGTGCAGATGATTGCTGGTATGAGCTGCTCTGTTATCTTGTAACTGTTTTGTAACCGTTCCTTATGGCACCGCTCACGGGTGGAATCGTGTCCAGCTTATTTGGTTGGTATTTTCTATTTAAAATAGCGGTCTCTAGTTGGTTATTGTTAGCTCGGCAATAGTGTCGGCGCCGCATAGCGCTGAATTGGTTTGCTCTGCTAATTTAATTTTATGTCCCCTCTCCTGAAATACTTTATGTGACTGAGTGGGTCGCCTCTAAAAACAAATTTATTTATTTAAAAATAGTAATTTAAGAAAACTCTAGAAATATTGCATTTTTCAAAGTATGTTTATGTTGTTTATGTTTCTATATTCTATGTTTTATAAGCTTGTTTATTATCACAATTTGTTGTGTAGAGGCTGGCAGACACCTTGTGCTTGGGGCATACTGCCCTTTTCTGCCAACCTTCCTACTAAGCTTTAGTGGAAAATAAATAATAATAATAATAATGTTGACTTTGGGCATCAAGTAGGAGGGATTTATTGTATGTAGTTACTACTTAAAGAAACCCAAATATAGCTATATATCACAGCCTTTTTTCCAACAACATTTAGTTGGGTAAAGGGGTGTTTCCACCATTTATCTTGGTCATCACTGAATCAGCACTGGCCTGAACTAAATATGAATAAAAAATAAATAAATAAAAAATTACTAGTGGTGATTGGGTACGCATGACTGCGAGCGTGTGTGCCTGCATGTCACTGATAGTATTGTACACCTCTGTCACGTACAGAACTGTCACCTGGCTCCCAGCTGGATGCCGAAGCTCGAGGCGTTGATCGAGAACATCCAGCCGGACACGACGCACAAAGAGTTCCGCGTGTGGCTGACCTCGACGCCCTCCCCTTACTTCCCCGTCTCCATCCTGCAGAACGGCTCCAAGATGACTGTGGAGCCACCGAGGGGCATCAAGGTAGGCCGCGCAATTAGCAGTGGGCTATCTATTTAGCACCATTCTTTAAAAACTACACAATTATATCTGTTGTGAATTTTCATATTAATTTTTAACCAGGTAAAAATTGGTTAAAAAAGTATAATAAAGTAAAGTACAATTTAGGCAAAGCACATTTTACTGCAAAAAAATTGTACAAGTAGAATAAGTCCTTAAAATTGTAGCAGAATGTAGTCTGCCATTTTTTTAAATGCCTACATTAAAGTTTATTTTCGTTTATCTTCAAAATGTCAGAAGATATTCAGCGGCAAAAATATTCACCATAAAATTACATAAAAAATAATGTTTGATATTTTTACGATTGAGAGAAAATAGTTACTTTACCTCACAAAATTGTTGTATTATGTTGCTTACCGGAGTACGAACTGACAGACAGCACAACAACAATTGCTGGTAATTCTGTAGCATTGTATACGTATAAAACTATTGAATTTCAAAACGATTCTCTTAGGATAAAACAAAAATCCCAACAAAATCAATTTTTTTCTTTTTTCTGGCTTTTTGGCTTTTTCAAGGTTGGGATTTTCTCAAAAATTACAAAATTTTACTAAGTCAGGTACTGGTACCATTTCTTTTCTTTTCAATTCTTGTACACATTATTATTATGACGTTGTTACATATGACTGTGACTAGGATTGTGATCAAATATGTCCGCCCATTCCAAATATGATCATTATTAGCCAAATTTTAGTACCTTACTTTTTGATGAAACAACAGCTTGACAATATTGAAAATAATGTAAGGTACCTACAGAATCTAGACATACAACCTAGACAGGGTATCCAACTTTCCAGGAAGACTTCTCTACCGCTAGATCCCGGAGACGTGTTAGTAGCACACAGTCTTGTAATAGTGTTCATCGCTGTAGATGTGCTAACGGGTGTTTTACTTTTAATATTTATGCAATGCAACTACTATTACCTTCAGTTACTTATAGAATCAAATTATTATTTTTTTATTTCATTTAAATGAAATTCATGTGTCTAACTAAAACTAAATGCTATGAGGCACCAACCCATGCACTAAAAAAAATCTAGTAAAGTAATCAATATTTATCTATACAAATCATCATTTTTATCTTTTGCCACGTCCAACTCTGCGTTATAAGATGTTTCATCATAGGTGCTTGCACTATAGAATTGCTTAATTTGTGAAGCAGTGGCGGCACTACAAGGGGGACTGGAGGAGCACTTGCCTCCCAAAAAATGGCTTTTCCCCCTGCTTTCCCCCCTGTCAAATGCCTGCCGCATGCATAATATTACGAAAAATAATCATCGAACTACAAATTTAATTTTGACATTTACTTAGGATAACGTCCATATGTAGGTAAAATGTAATCCCTTGAGTTGCCATTTTCAGTTCAAAAATGACACAATAACTGGGGTATGCCATAAAAAAAATTGCCTTAGGCGAAAGGGCCTCCGGCAGCTGGGGCTTGGCCCCGGCCAGACCCCGGCTGCCCGCCACTACTTGCCCCCTCACTTTATTGCCTTGCCCCTCCTTTGCCCCCTCATTGTTTTCATACATTAATCATACATACATCATCATTAGTCATACATTAATATCTGTGCACCTCTCGTCCTCTACTCCAATTTCAATGTAAAAATTTGAAATTATCGCCCTCTCACAAATCTCTTGAAGATTATGTGGACTTATTATTATGCTAATATACGAGGGAGCGAAGCGACTTAGTCTTACAACGCAAGTTAAACGGCACAAGATCTGTGTTTTTGTGAGTGCGTGAGTGAATTCGCTTCAGAACAGGTAAACTAATTGAAATTAGATTTTAAACAGACATCCGGTACAAGTCTTTAGCATGCAGTTAACATTTTGTGCAAAATCCGCTGCGAATTAAACCTACAAGACATAATAAATTGGAAATATAGGCTGAAATGTGTAGGATGTAATTTAACGATAATGGTTTTGTTCTTGAAAAAACATTTGTATCGAATCATTTTTAGAATGCAGGCAGTGACCAAGGTGTGCCGAATCTTGCACGCTGAAGGTTCCCCAACATTCCGCTGGGAGATTGAGTAAACCTTGCAATCTTTACACGTATTTTGTACTGGCTGTGTTTTCCACAGTACTATAGTATATGCAATTCAAAACATGTTCTATAATTTTTTAATACTAGGAAAACGCTTAAGTCCCGCCGCGTTGTTGGATGAGCGTAATTGGTGCATTGAGCTGCCATGTGTTCTGCGAATTTTCTGTTGTTCTGTGAAAAAATCATTACTAAGTTGAAGATATTTTTAAAATTAAATTAAATTAAATTAAATATTTACTTAATTTTTTTTTAATTAATCGTAATTTTAAAAAAGGAAAAATCGTAATATTGAAATTTTCATAAGAAATAATTATTCGATTGCGCACAAATTTTACACGAATATATTAATTCATAAAATTATGGTTCTGTAAAAAAATAATTACAATCGGATAAAGCATGTAGGTGTTATTCGCTGGAGAAATTTTAAAAATTGAAAAAAGTCGTAAAATTGCGATTTTCGTAAAAAAAAGTTTTTTGATAACGCTCAAATTTCACATGAATATATCAATTCATGAAATTAAGGTTCTGTGAAAAAATCATTACAATCGGACCAAGCATGTAGGTGTTGTAAGTCGAAGAAATTTTAAAAAAATCTAAAAAAATCGTAAAATTGCTATTTTAATGAGAAATAATTTTTTGATTGTGCTCAAAAACGTGCAGTTCATAGTTCAGAGATTTCGAAGCCCTCCATAAAATTTCATTTGCAATCGTAGTATCGGTTTAGCCACGGTTTACCGGAATCGTGCAAACAAACAAAAAAAAAAAAAAGAAAAAAAAAACATTCCGGATTTTTTTCTCCAGTGTAGTGAAATGGAATCTTCGCTTCGCTCGCTACGCTCATCCAACAATCCAGAAATTGAAAAAATCTATCCCGACCTTTGTTTGAACCCAGGTCTCCCATATTCCGGGTGTAAAGGCGCCTTAGCCAACTAGACTTGGAAAACACCAAAGTCATTGCTAGACGAGTGAGCGAGTCATGTGTTGAGTACCCGGGAACATTTGTATTTAAGTTGATTGATATTATATAACATATTAACTAGGGCTTTGAGTTTAGTTGGTTTAAGAGCGCGTCAACTGTAAGACCATGCACTCTAGCCTAGGACTAGGAAAACGCTTAAGTCCCGCCGCGTTGTTGGATGAGCGTAATTGGTGCATTGAGCTGCCATGTGTTATGCGGATTTTCTGTTGTTCTGTGAAAAAATCAGTTGTTGAAATTTTTTTTTAAATTAAATCAAATTAAATAAAAAATTAACTTACATTTTTTTAATTAATCGTAATTTTTTAAAAAGGAAAAAATCGTAAAATTGCGATTTTCATGAGAAATAATTATTTGATTACGCTCAAATTTCACACGAATATATCAATTCATAAAATTAAGGTTCTGTGAAAAAATCATTACAATCGGATAAAACATGTAGGAGTTATAAGTCGAAGAAATTTTTTAAAAATCGAAAAAAATCGTAAAATTGCGATTTTCATGAAAAATAATTTTTCGATTGCGCTCAAAAACGTGGCAGTTCTAAGTTCAGAGATTTCGAAAGCCTCCATAAAATTTCATCGCAATCGGAGTATCGGTTTAGCCGGAATCGTGTTAACAGACAGACAAAAATACAAAAAAAAATATATATATTCCGGATTTTTTTCTCCAGTGTAGTGAAATGGAATCTTCGCTTCGCTCGCTACGCTCATCCAATAAATAATTTTTGTGGGAAGCCTGCCCAGGGTGCAATTCATGCCCCTCTTCTTAACTAGGTGTTGCGGATAGGACAATTGTGTATAGGGATGTCCGAGGGCCGTTTATAAGAGTACTCAAAATCCCTTGCATTCACATTAATGACTGAGAAGAACCTTGGAAAAACCTTCAGTCAGGATTGCCGGTCTCAACGGGATTTGAACTCGGGACCTCCCGAATCAGAGTCGAGCGCTTTAGCGCTCGAGCCAACACTGTCGGTGATATGTTACAGAGGAAAGAACCATGCCAAATTGCTATAAATCATAACGTGTATTTGTTGGATGAGCGTAGCGAGCGAAGCGAAGATTCCATTCTACTACACTGAAGAAAAAAATCCGGATTGTTTTTTTTTCTTTTTTTTCTGTATTTTTGTGTGTTTGTTAACTCGATTCCGGCTAAACCGATACTCCAATTGCGATGAAATTTTCTGGAGACCTTTAAAATCTCTGAACTTAGAACTGCCACGTACGAAAAATCGATCGAAAAATTATTTCTCTTGAAATCGCAATTTTACGATTTTTTTCGCTTTTCTTTTTTGTTTTAGTTTTTCTTTTTGTGTGTTTGTTAACACGATTCCGGCTAAACCGATACTCCAATTGCGATGAAATTTTCTAGAGACCTTTAAAACCTCTGAACTTAGAACTGCCACGTAGGAAAAATTGATCGAAAAATTATTTCTCATGAAAATCGCAATTTTACGATTTTTTTTTTTTTCTTTTTTGTTTTTGTTTGTATTTTTGTGTGTTTGTTAACACGATTCCGGCTAAACCGATACTCCAATTGCGATGAAATTTTAAGGAGGCCTTAGAAATCTCTAAACTTAGAACTGCCACGTTCTTTAGCACAGTCTAAAAATTATTTGTCATTAAAATTGCAATTTTATGATTTTTTCGATTTAAAAAAAAATCTTAAACATTTCTTCGACTTATAACACCTATAGCCTTTATTCGATTGTAATTATTATTTCACAGAACCTTAATTTTATGAATTGATATATTCATGTGAAATTTGAGCGCAATCGAAAATTTATTTCTCATTAAAATTGCAATTTTACGATGTTTTTACGATTTTTTAAAATTGTCTTCATCTTATAACACCTACATGCTTTATTCGATTGTAATGATTTTTATACAGAACCTTAATTTTATGAATTAATATATTCGTGTGAAATTTGAGCGTAATCTAAAAATTATTTCTCATGAAAATCGTAAATTTTACGCTTTTTTCAGTTTAAAACAATTTTCTTCGGCTTATAACACCTACATGCTTTATCCAATTGTAATGATTTCTTCACAAAAATATAACCAAGCGTGTTCGCAGGCCATTTGCAATGGGAAAATGAAATCAATTTTAATACCATCTGTATAACACATGGCAGCTCAATGCACCAATTACGCTCATCCATCAACGCGGCGGGACTTAAATGTTTTCCTAGTATAATATAACACACATAACAAAAACTTGTAAAAATACAGCCAAACCTTACACACCCAAAAGAAATGAGATCTAAAAAAGGGCCAAGCTCATCTACCCTTCCACATTTGCGCATTCTTAATTCATAAACGTACAGTGTCCCGTAACAACATCCTTGAAAAGCTTGGCAAAATAGAATTTGCAATTATTAATTTATACGTAATAGTTCATCCAAGTTCTTTTTTTCTAATTAATTTAAACGTAATATCATGCAAATTCTATTTTGCCAAGCTTTTCAAGGATGTTGCTACGGGACACTGTACGTTTATGAATTAAGAATGCGCAAATGTGGAAGGGTAGATGAGCTTGGCCCTATTTTAGATCTCATTTTTTTTGGGTGTGTAAGGTTTGGCTGTATTTTTACAAGTTTTTGTTATGTGTGTGATCTCATAACTTTTTCAAGTTCCATTGTTAATCATTTGTTAAAATATAATAATTTTATAAAAGTTGATTTAATTTCTATGGTATTACCAAGTAACAATAGGATGTAAAATATCTAGTGGTCCAAAAGACTTGCTTTTTTTGTAAACAATGTAGTCGATCAGTAACTATAGTTACATGTTGATTATTTTCTTGTATAAGGCTTATATTGAAACCTTTATTTGGAAGCCTTCCAACAAACTTTTTCAACTTTTTCTTTCAAAAGACCCTATATCACTATTACCACCTTAATGTCCATGTAAAATATGAACGTTGTAGCCCCACCCGTTTGGTCAGAATTGCGGGACGATTGAAACTGATGAATTAGACCGTAGCAGTAGCTAGCAGTAGCTAACATCCTTAAAGTGATTTTGAGCATGTTTCAAGCCATTTTTTCACCAAGAAGGAATGCTCGTACCCCAACCAAATTTGGCATGTGTTGTCAGGTACTTAAATCCCATTGATTTTGATAGTTTTTAAGTTCACATCACGTTTCATGACGGCTGGGTGACACCTCGAAATCACCCCAGCTCTGCTTGCTGTATAAGGTGCTTGAGTGTGTAGCGCACCGCGGCTTGGCTGCGGCGCCCTAACGGGCACCTAGATAAGAATAAAATAAATCTGAATCTGTACAAGGTTAGAGCAAGTTATAGGCATTAGAAAAAATAATTTTGTTTACATTCTACATAATTGCAAAACTAGCATTTTATGGAAGATTAACTGTAAAAAATGTAACCAAAAACTGAATGCAACTAACTTACAAGTTATAAATGTCAATAAATAACGATGACTTTTACTTTTAAATAAGAGTAATTTGATAAGTGTTGTTTTTCTGTCATCACGTGCTTAGCTGGCGAGTTGAGACATGCCTCACTTGCATGACTGTCAATTTAATTGATTGACTTCTAAAGTATTGTTGTTCACTTCATGCAGGCCAACATGCTGCGCGCCTACTCGAACCAGGTGACGGAGCTCACCGACTTCTTCCACTCGGAGCACAAGAAGGTGGCCAGTAGAGACATGCCTCACTTGCGTGACTGTCAAGTAATTGATTGACTTCTAAAGTATTGTTGTTCACTTTACGCAGGCCAACATGCTGCGCGCCTACTCGAATCAGGTGACGGAGCTCACCGACTTCTTCCACTCGGAGCACGAGAAGGTGGCCAACTTCAAGTGGCTCCTCTTCTCGCTCTGTCTGTTCCACGGGGTCTGCATAGAGCGACGCAAGTTCGGCCCCCTCGGCTTCAACATCCCCTACGAGTTCACTGACGGGGACCTCAGGATCTGCATCTCACGCTGCCATTTTCCCTGCTGGAGTACGTCGAGTCCTTTCAAGGTGTTAGTTAGGGGTTTACTCCCCCCCCCCCCGCATAGACACCAAGTTGGGCCCCCCTCGCTTAAACCCCCCTACAGATCACTGAGGGGGACCTCAGGATCTGCTCTCACAGCTGCCATTTTTTCCTGCTGGAGTCTCGAGATACCGTTCGGGTGTGTTGTATGGGTTACTCCCCCCCCCCCCACCCCCCCGCATAGACGCGCAATTGGGCCCCCTGGTTTTCACATCCCCTACAAATTCACTGACGGGGACCTCAGTCTGCATTCACAGCTGCACATGTTCCTGCGGGAGTACTCGAGATACCGTTCAAGGTTTTAAATGTATGGGTTCTCCCCCCCCCCCCCTGCATAAGCGACGCAAGTTGGGCCCCCCTCGCTTAAAACCCCCAAACGAGTTCACTGAGGGGGCCTCGGGATCTGCATCTCACAGCTGCACATGTTCCGCGGGAGAAACGTGAGATACCGTTCAAGGTGTGTAGGATGGGTTTACCCCCCCCCCCCGCAAGAGCAAACGCAAGTTCGGCCCCCTGGCTTCAAATCCCCTACGATTCACTGACAGGACCTCAGGTTTTTCCATCTCCAGCTGCACATGTTCCTCGGAGTACCGGATACCGTTCAAGGGGGTTAGTGTTGGTTCCCCCCCCCCCCCCTGCATAGAGCGCGCAATTCGGCCCCCTCGTTAAAACATCCCCTCTGTTATGACGGGGACCTCAGATCTGCATCTCACAGCTGCCGGGTTCCTGCGGGAGTACGTCGGATCCCGTTAAAGGGTGTGTAGTGTAGGGTTCTCCCCCCCCCCTGCATAGAGCCCGAAATTTTTTGGCCCCCCCGGGCTTCAACATCCCCTACGAGTTCACTAGGGGGACCTCGGATTGCTCTCCAGCTGCACATGTTCCTGCTGGAGTACGTCGAATACCTTTCCCAAGGTGGTATGTCTGGTACTCCCCCCCCCCCCCCCGCGAAGAGCGACGCAATTTTCGGCCCCTTGGCTTCAACATCCCCTACGAGTTCACTGACGGGGACCTCAGGATCTGCATCTCACAGCTGCACATGTTCCTGCTGGAGTACGTCGAGATACCGTTCAAGGTGTGTAGTGTATGGGTTCTCCCCCCCCCCCTGCTAGAGCAAAGCAATTTTCGGGCCCCCTCGGCTTCAACATCCCTCAGGTTCACTGACGGGGACCTCAGGACTGCAATCTCACAGCTGAAACGGGTTCCTGCTGGAGTACGTCGAGTTTACCGTTCAAGGTGTGTAGTGTATGGGTTACTCCCCCCCCCCCCTGCATAGAGCGACGCAAGTTTGGCCCCCTCGGCTTCAACATCCCCTACGAGTTCACTGACGGGGACCTCGACCCGACCCCGCCCAGCCCTGCTTACGCAGAAGTTCGTGGGGTTGGGTTTCCCCCCCCCCCGGGGGGAGAATTTTCCCCCCCTCCTAAAACCCCCCCAGCATGGGGGCCTCGTCTATTCCCCCAAAGTTCCTGCGGGGTAGTGGGAATCCGTTAAATGTTTGGGGGGGGTTTACTCCCCCCCCCCGAAGGGAAGGCCCAAAACCCCCCCGTTTCAAAAACCCCCAAGTTCCGCGGCCCTCGGACCCCCCAAAAATTCACAACCCGGGATTGGGCGGATACCGCCCCATTTTGGGGTTACCCCCCCCCCTGATAGAGGCCCCTTTTCCCCCCCCCCCTTCAAACCCCCCCCCCCCCCAAAACCCGGGGTTTTCGCCCCCCCCCCTGTTCCGGGGGAACTGGTCCTTCAATTTGGGTTGGGGGTACCCCCCCCCCGTGAGGAGATTCCCCCGGGTTAAACCCCAGAGTTTCCTCCGGGGCCTCAAACCCTTCTCACAGGACATGCCCTTGGGGAGGGGGCCCCCGTTCGGTTGAAAATTTGGGTTAACCCCCCCCGAAGGGGGCTTTGGCCCCTGTAACACCCTGGCCCACACGGGACCTCGGCTCCCGGCCCAGTTTTTCGCGGGGTTCAAAATCCTTTTCGTTTAGTGTTGGTTTTCTCCCCCCCCCCGCATAGGCGAACGAAGGGCCCCCGTTTCAACATCCCCAAAAATTTTTGGGGGGGCCCTCGGGTTTCCGTTCAAGGAATGTTTCCCCCCCCCCAAAAAAAAATTTGGGGACCCCCCCCCCCCCCAAAAACCCCAAAAAACCCCCCTCGGTTTCCCCCCTACGAGTTCATGACGGGGACCTCAGGATCTCTCTCACAGCTGCACATGTTCCTGGGGTTTTTCCGAGATACCTTTCAAGGGGTTGAGGGTATTTTGAACCCCCCCCCCCGAACCCCCCCGGGGCCCCCCTCCCCTAAAAACCCCCAAGCCCGGGACCCCCCCCCGGGCCCGCCTAAGTGAAGTCCCCGTTACCCCCCTAAGGGAAAATGTAGTTTTTTTTTTTTTTGGGGGAAAAAAACCCGGGGGGAAAAATTCAAAAGGAAAAATTTAAAGGGTCAAAAACCATTTCATGACAATGTCCGTTTTAAATTACTAAAAAAACCAAAAAAAAGGTTATTATGAGAACACCCCCCCCCCCCAAAAAAAAGGCCCAACCGGCCCCCCGGCCCCCTCCCGGGGGGGAAAAATTGATTTTTTTTTTTCCCCCCCCCCCTTTGCATGGGGAAGTTGGGCCCCCCCCCTTTTCCCCCCCTGGTTACAACCCCCCCCCGGGCCCCAACCCATTCGGGGTGGAACCTTCAGGTTGGTTATTTTTTACTCCCCCCCCCTGATGGGGGAAAAATTTTTTGGCTTACTCCCCCCCTTCCTAGGGGCCCAGAAAGGGCCCTTTCCCCTGGAAAACCAATTCGTTTGGGGGTTGGGATCCCCCCCCAAGGGCGCATTTTCCCCCCTACTAAAAACCCCCCCCTAGTTTTATGAGGGACCTCCCTCCCATTGTTTTTCCCGTGGCCCCAACTTCGGGTTTATTTTGTTACTCCCCCCCCCCCGAATGACACGCTAATTGGCCCCCCGGTAACACCCCCTACGTTCAGGGGGATGATCTGCACCCACGCACCCCTGGGGGCAAATTCGGGGGTTGGAACCCCCCCCCCCCAAAGGGACCCCAATTTGGGCCCCCCTTTGGCCAAAACCCCCCCTATTTCGGGGGGACCTCAGGTTGATTTAAGTGTTTTCCCTGGGAACCGCACCTTAAGGGGAGTTTGGGGCTCCTCCCCCCTCATAGGGGGACCGCAAGGGCCCCCCCCCTCGGCTTAAACTTACAGTTCCACTAGGGGATGGAGCTTCCAGCTAAGTTCCTGCTGGAGTACGTCGAGAACCTTCAAGGTGGGTTTTGGGTTAACTCCCCCCCCCCTGCATAGAGCGCGCAAGTTGGCCCCCCCTGGCTTAAAACCCCCCCCTAGGTTCCTGACGGGGCCCAATCTGCTCTCACGCTGCACATGTTCCGGGGGGTTCAGAACCTTAAGGGGTGATGGGTTCCCCCCCCCCCCCCCCCAAACCCCCCCCGGGGCCCCCCCCCAACCCCCCGGTTCCTCGGGGACCCCCCCAAAACCCCCGGGGAAACTTTCAGTTTTTAAGGGTTGGGGGTTTCCCCCCCCCCCCCATAAGCGACGCAAGTTGGCCCCTCGGCTTAACACCCCCTCAGTTCCTGACGGGGACCCGGTTGCTCCCCAGTGCACTTTCCTCTGGAGTACGTCGAATCCCTTTAAAGGTTGTATGTTTTTCCCCCCCCCCGAAAGTTCCCCCTTTTTTCCCACCCCAACGTTCACGAGGGGGACCTCAGGATTTTCCCCCAAAGACTTTTTGCGGAGTATAAAATAGCGGGTAGGGTCGAGGGGCCCCCTTTTCGGGAAGCCCGCCCCCCGGGCCCCCCCAGGCCCGGGCCCGTGGCCCAAAACTTTTTAAAAACCCCCCCCCCCGGCCCCCCGCCGGGAATAGGTTTTTTCCTTTGGTTTTAAAAAAAAAATTTTTGGTATTTTTTTTAAAAAGGGGAAAACAGGGGGAAAAAAAAAAAAAAAAAAAATTTTAAAAAATTTAAAAAAATTTTAAAAAAAACCCCAAAAAAACCCCAAAAAAAACCCCAAAAAACCCTCTCTTGGGAAACGGCCCGGCCCATAAAAAACAAACGGCCCCCCCCCGTGCAGACCTTTTCAAGGTGTTTTGTATGGGTTACTCCCCCACCCCCCTGAAAGGCGACGCAAGTTCGGCCCCCCCCCCTTAAAACCCCCCCAAAATTTCCACGGGACCCCCTCAAGCTGCTTCCTGCTAAAATTTCCAAACCTAGGGGTTCGTAGGGCCCCCCCCCCCCCCCGGG